>JAOBRC010341461.1:0-12935 GCA_027575255.1 Scolionema suvaense
AAAATGCATCTTCTACACGAAGTGGAAGAAATTAGAAAACTAAAAAGAGAAATGTTTGAAGAACTGAAGGACTTGGAGACGGAGCTGGTTCACCGCTCGGAGTGGGCAAGATAACGTGATCATGTTGAACAGTGATACATTGTTAATTATCGTACCTGCGATATAGGAATAAGCTTTCTCAGCAAGTAAATTCATTCGAATAAAATGAATATTGAATAGCAAAAAGGTTCATCTGTGATTTGAACATACACACATTTCCTTAGGGAGGGCAATTGGTAAGTAGCGAGAGGCTGGCGCTGGGAGCATTGACTAAGGGCGGCGCAAGACGTTCATCCAAATTCCGTAAGTAAGGATTATCTCGTCAAATAAATTGACGAAGGTTTCGGGAAAACGCCTATTTTCCTTTCTTACGCTTCTCTGCATTGTTATTCTCAAAGAACAATCTAACGTTTTATCAAACTTTGAGAATAACAACTCAAAAGTGCCTGTGTTTTAGCACCCTTTTTCGAAAGTCTTTGACGCAGGATGAGAATCTCACAGGAATACCTTTTCCAAGTCCAAGGAAGTATTGTTCTGTTGCAACTATTGAATTGACCAAGGCTTTCGTATCGATGGTCAACCTGAAATAACTCACTTCACGAACTTAGATTCTCAGAAGTAACAAACAGGAACTTCGCGCTCCCTATCAGTCGATACAAGTGTTCTGCTTGTCCCGTTTGTAGATGCAAAACGACTGATCAAGATTGCCCCCTAATATCTCCAAATATAAAGAGAGGATAGGCATACATTTTTTAAACATTTTTGTATTTCTCAGAAAACAAAATCAAGCACATAAAATGAGATCGCAATCTCTTTTCGACAGTTCTTGCGCCTACAACACGTGCCCGTTGCCTTAACAAAATCATTTCTTGTCACAAAGACACATGGAGAACTTTCCACCTTCCTTGCCTTCTACGAACCTGTCACCAAATTTCTTCGATGCTTGCTCTAGTCTTCAAAAAAATAACCTGCGTCTTTGATCTTCATTTGGAGAAGCTATTGCATGACAGCCACTTCCGATTGAATTGAAGGTTCTGCATGATTACAACGTATATTATAACATACAGTCTGTACCCATTCTTGTGCAATATATTATTGCTTGACGTCAGAGCAGCTCACGAAAATATTGCAGCAGAAAACTTATGGTATTTAAAACACCGGAATATTAGTTACAGATAGTTACTGCCAACTTACTTTCGAAAAATCCTCTTGAAATTGGAAGTTGATCGAACTTTAAATTGCATTGGGCAACTAGTAAATAACTTACTATTGGTTAGTGTAAAACTGCTCACAGTCGAATGCGAACCTTAAGGTTGAAGAAAGAAAAAATCAACAAGAAGGCCATTCTGAGCTCAAGATTCGTGCATTAGGAAATGAATTCTAGCAAGGATGCAGAAAGATCATCCTCGATTCTACATCCTTGATGAATCCTAGTGATGAATTTGTTTAGATCAACCTTTTTTTAGATCAAGGATGTTGGAACAGTGGTCTAAGAAAAGCATTACGCTCCTTTTGTTTAACATGAATGCACAAATTGGTATAAGGGCTTGAGCCTGAAATTTGGCTGGCAATTAAGAGAAAGTGCAGCCTAAGAACTTACAGCGAGCAAGGACCTTGGGCATTAAGAATAAACCTTGAATTATATTGAAGAGATGTTTCAAGACATCGTACGCTTTTTTTTTTGTATATTTGCTCACATAGCGGACAGCGCAAGTTTTCCAAATACATCAATCTTTATCTTTTTAGGACCAAAATATCATCCAACGAAGGAAAAGAAAAGGGAAAGTCTTAATTTATTGATAATTTGTTTTCATTAGTATACATGCTCTTTTTAAAAGGATATACTGCTATGGAATAAGGTTTCAATGTTATCAACCCAGGTCATAATCTTTAGCTAAAGTGTTCTTCGACTGTCCTTCAGTTAAATTTATCAATAATATCAACTCCAATGGACTTTTTAAGAAATTAAAGCTGCATACAGTGTTAGCCTCGTTCCCATGAAAGATCGCAAAATGCAGTCCCTGCGGCACATTTAAATAAAATTAGTGGCAGAACTTCTATGAGTAGTATGAGGTGATAAGCAGGATTATTTCTATGGCTAACCATATTCGATTGTAAATCAAGTCATTGCATTACGTCATCTAGAATCAAAACGAAGCAAACACTGTATGAAGCCGTAATTTATTAAAACGTGTATTTAAATCATGCTTTTGGTTCTACTCGTGGTTTTCATACTGTACGAAGGACAGGAACCTATAGCCTGGACTTGCAGAACAATGCTAACTAAAGTTTTGAAATCCATAGAAAACTCTTCTTGCGAAGAAAAACTCCAAGTTAGAGCCTTTGTGCTCTAGAGATGTTCTCGACGTTTGGCCGCTAAAAGCCTTTATGCTCTCATGAGAGTCGTGCGCACGTTAAACTTTTTAGAAAATGTCACGTAACAACTTTTCTCACTCTCCAAGAACATTCAAAGCAACTTGCCTATGATCAGAGACCAGAGATATAGCACTCACTTTGATTGATGTGACTTGTGTGCGAGCCACACAAACAAATGCTCCCGAATTCAGACGACAAGAAATAGCTTCGGAGAACAACCTTGTGGGCTCTAGGCCCCCACGTCATGCGGACCTATATACCTGAGATGACTCGGTACTAAATGAAAGTTGTGATAAGTTTAAATGGCCACGAGTAGTAAAAAAAATGGTGCATTGCAAGTAAACGTCAAACTGGCAAATGCAAGCTGCGATTTGCTAGCTTTTGAACATATCTCTAGATCATATCTCCGACGGTTACAAAATAAGCTTCGCGCTTAGAATCACAGGCACCAACAACAAAGCAGTTTCTACAATTCTCACATTTCTTAGGTCAAACTTGACTTAAGCGATCAAAAACCTCCCTAGCCACAGGAGTGCACGACTGCATTTTTTGGTCTTTTCTGAATCGAGCTGATTCCAAAGATTCGCGCTGTGCAGAGCGCTGGGCGCGAATCAATAATGGCACACTCTATATAGCGTACAGCCTTTAACGTTAATGATCTTCGCAAGCAATATCTGGCAAGCCTCAATACACTTTTTCACATTTTCAGTCCTACCCCTGGTAGGACTGGCCTATAGTGTACAGTAGCAAATGGTAGCATCATTATTAGGCAAACAAGTGTTATTTCGAAGCAGCGACATTAATCCTTCTCGTCTCTGTGATGGGCTTGGCATCCCGCCTATTTGTTTACTTCCTTCCGTTCAGTGGATCTGCCATTTGCAAGTTGCGATAAATATTAGAGTAAGCGATAAATGTTAGACAAATTTACACTTAGCTGTTTCGAAATAGCACTTAAGTTTCTTCAAGACTTCCTTTTTGCCTAATAGTGACTCTTCCAACTATTCTTTACTGTACATTGGAGATGTGTTTCATTCTATAACGGTTTGTTTACCTCCAAAAATGACAAAATCCAGAGGTAATACCGAAACTGTGAGAAGGTGTATTCAAATATAAGTTTAGAAATGATGCAGGATTTCTTAATAATCCACCCTTCTACTGATGCTTCACTCCAGATGTCTGCCTAGCTCCATACAATCAACAGATAATACACTTTTTCACACTTATCAATTCTGCATCTGTTAGAGCTACTCTTTTCCATTGAAATTTCGGGTATCCAGTGAAATGTTATACAACCACACCGTTCACAGCGTACATTCTCTGCATCGGCGGGGATAATTGCTACTTTACAATTGCAAAATAACAGCTATGCCACTTTTGGTGCACGTTGATTGCCTCTTTACCTATCTCTCAGGGTGCATCAAAAATGACTTGCGCTCTGTAACGATTTGTTTATATATGGTTTTTACAATGTGAAGAGGTGTATTAAGACAGCGATTGTGATATTAAAATGATACCTTTCGGGGGTGTCAGCCACCATTACTCAGAAATACTTTTCCGCGACTAAATAATGTATTTTTCGCAAGTGAGCTTCACTCTGCTGTATGTGATGCTGTCAGAATACCCACTTAACTCCAAAGTTAACATATCGAACCAAAGCCTCACCTCCACCATGTTTTCCGCCTGCTCCTGCTAGATATGTCAAATAGAGAAGAGCACACTATATGATTGTGACGCTCAATGTACTGAACAAGAATGATGGGTAAAGACTGCGTCAACATTCATTACATCAGCAAACGGTTAAACATTGTATTGTGAATTTTCAATATAAGCTTTGTTCGTATTATAATTGTTCTTTCATCATGTTATAACATTTAGACACTCTAACATAAAGGTACTCCAACGTGTCCCTCCGAGAATGTGAGATGTAAATTAAAATTGACATCCACAACAAGCTTAATTGGCAAAACTCCAGATCGATTCTCAATTGAAACTCCGACTCTATGAGATCAGCATACAACGTCTTTTTGATTGTTTTTTTTACCATGTTATGAGAAGGGTATCATCTTACAGCTGTTTTCAATCTAAATTTGAGCGGAAGAAAGTTCAGAAAATTATGTAGATACGCAGAGAGCGTTAAAGAACTTTTGGAAGCATGCAGTCATCACCACCGCGTGAAAATCGCGTGCCAATACTTAGTGTACCTATAACACATAAACATCACAAAACAATAAAAATATTAGCACATGTTCCCAGCAGAACAAATATTGTAGCTACACTACATATTGACATGCAGGCATCAGCTGGCGCGGTAATTTTGTTTTTCTCAGCTGTATATTATTTATCTTCGTTTTCTGTTTTGTCAAACAGCGAATTCGATCTAGAAAACGTACGGCATGTGTATGTATTGATTCAAGAAATTTCAAAAGAGGACAATTATTTCATTGAGTCAAAATCCATGGGCTAGTCAAAATTTTAGGATATTATTAGTCAAAGCTTTGCTCTCTTCCTTCCGTCCCGTAATTCTTATCAGGTTTAAAGGTTTGTACCTTCCGTGGCAGTTCTTGTAATTCTCGGAAACACAAAAGCTGCACGCTCTGATGCTAGTCGTAATCGTCAACAAAAGAGCACTGTAAGTAGTCATAGCGCAGACATCACTTAAGGATTGTCGAAATCTTTGCATGCTGTGTTTTCGTATTCAGCGCATGGCATCTAGCTCATAGCAGCTTGATTCCTTAATCATTACAGTGGCTGTAAGATTTGAATTACGACTGATTTGATACATGATAACGTATCTAGGAGTTTTATGCATCCATGCCGAAAAAAGGTCAAGATGCAATTTGTTTTGGGAACTTGAGCTACATTTTTGATAGAATATAAAGTTTCCCGATCATGTCATCGAATTGCTGAAGTTAAATGTAGTACCAAATTGCTAGAATCATCCATTCCTGCCATTCTTTCTTTCGGCAGCTACTTCACAGGCTTGACAACCCACAGCTACGGCTACCATTTTAGAGGGAAAGAGCGCCGTGGACTGAAAAGAATTTGACAACGAATCGCACGAATTCGGTGAAGTTTTTAAAAATTACGCTTAAAAACGCATAACCATTCATCACAAAACAGCATGCAGTGAACAACAATATTGGTCTAGCACGTCTGACATTGTAATTTGGCTGAAGTAAAGCGATTCCAACAATATTCATTACGTTTCACAGGCTACTGGCGTTTTCCCATAGAGCAGCAATGACGACCATGGTCCGATTGCACCTCTTTAATGGCTGGCATGGGAAGCCTTATTAAGTTTCTCGACAGCTTCGGTTTAATGTTTCCTTTCCCTCTCTAGCTCAAGAGGTAAGGCTGTCTGAATTAGGCATTGGTTTATATGTCTAACAACACAAACTGCGATTTACAGCACATCTGGAGATCTCCCCCCCCCCCACATACATTTCAATTTTGATTAAAAAGAGTCTAATGCCCTCAAAATGAAACAGGGGGATAAGGGATTTTCACTTTGTTCCGATATATTTTGTCCACGATTGTCTGAGTAGGTTGATATGATGTGTACCTTATATACTATTTGTCCATAAATTTATTAATGATTTTCAGTTGATGCGCATCTAATGTGACGCTTACAAGAACATGGTAGCTTGTGTGATTGAAACCTAGCGATATTGTTATAAACTTACTTTGAATGTAGCCAGAAGGTAATGTGCATGATCAGGCAGGGATTCTCTGATGGAAATAGTATGCAACATATCATAATATGTATAATTTCGTCGATTAATTTATATGCCTCGTGCCTTTGTATGATTTCATCATGTTATTTAATTCAGGAGTTACCGTACGAGTCACCACACGAGTCACCATCCTTTATAAAGGAGTTTGACCAAGCTGCAAGGAGTCACCGCAGTTTCCATTTAAAAAGAATATATTATTCTTTTGAAAAAGTAGTGATGACTCGTTGAGATCTGCATACTTCCCATAGGAACGCAATAGTGACTCGCTGTGGTGACTAGTATGGTGACTCGTTGACCGGTCACCATTGCACACGACAATACAAAACAGACCTTGGTTAGTCACTTTGAACACTGGCAGGAAAAGCGTATTGGCAATTTGTTATGTGACAGTTACTTTTGATAAGAATTTAGTGCTTTCTGGGCAGAGCCCACTAGACACGTGTCTATTTGGACAAAATTGGGAAATGACGACCTGTTTAGAAGGACATTTTCGTACATCTGGGGTCATTTACTTTCAAATGCTTTCCTAAGACTACCATTTACCAAGTATGCACCATAAAAGGAAATTGGTATGTATATCAACACAGATACAACACAGTTTTTCAGCATAAAGCTTTTCGACTCAATGTCATCATCAGGTGCTATAGAGTGATAGAAACATCTCAAAAAATCCTATATAAACTATTCTCTACAAAGATTTTGGGGCAATAAACCTAATGACGTAAAACCAATTCATTTCATATACATACTCTTTGTAAAACAGCACTGATCCTGCAATTAAAACTAATGAATGCAGATAAAATGTCACTAAAACGGGGTATCTGCCCAGCACCATCTAATAGCAAGAAGAGAAAGTACCTAGAAGCATTTTTTATTGCCATACATAAACCAGACCTTAATGATCAAGTTTAATTCAGCTCTTTGACTCTCTTTAGAAATGGTGTGACCTAAAACACAAATATCAATACCTCGTTTTAGTAATATTTTATCTGCAGTAATTAGTTTTAATTGCAGGATCAGTGCTGTTTTACAAAGAGTATGTATATGAAATAAATTGGTTTTACGTCATTAAGTTTATTGCCCCAAAATCTTTGTAGACAATAGTTCATATAGGATTTTTTGAGATGTTTCTGTCACTCTATAGCACCTGATGATGACATTGAGTCGAAAAGCCTTGAGCTGAATAACTGTGTTGTATCTGTGTTGATATGTTTTTTAAATTGGTATGTTTGATGGGACAATTTCTTGACAATAGTTTATCATGGGTTGAGAAGTTTTGAAATTAGTCTGCTGGAAAGAGAAATGCTTTTTCTTGAAGGCGATTTCAACAACCAGTGAACTCGAATAATGCTCAATCTTTCAAATAGCTAGAAATAATGCAAACGAATGCGAATAGTAAGTTCCTATTCTCTTTTTGTTCCGTCTTGCGCAATTTCATTGAATGCATTCTCGAGTTGATCAAGCTCTTTGAACAGGTTCAATTTGAGTTTTCGAATTTCGTCTACTTCTCGCAACAGGTGCAATTTCACATCTTTTAGTCTGTGTCTGTGTTCTTCATATTTGTAGGAGACGTTCTGTTTACTAGCATCTAGAAAAATAGTAAACATCTAAATATACTATCTTAAGACAAAAGTATTCAAATTTGGAGATTTTCTTTGTCCGATTCATATGAAAACTCCCGTATTGTATGTACATCACGAGTTAGAACAGGCAATGGAAAAGATGGGGCGAACGCCTCGCCTAGAACCCATGCCCTAACCTCGTACAAAACTGACCTCTTTCATTTCCGGAAAAAAGGCGACAAGAAACACATTGAAGATTTGAGGATTCAAATAAACACGCTTGCAATATATACACGCCAAAGTTCACGATGGCAGTGATTAGAATAGCATTGGCAACAGCACAAAGAAAAATACCAAACTAGGTATGAAGTTGGAATTAATGCATCACTGATAAATGCTTCAAGACTGCGAAATCCTAAAGAAAATGTTTGGTGAATAAGGTAGCTTCTGCAACTAGGTATAGCTTTTGCAACATGCCAGGCCGCACACTGAAAAGGTTTAACAGAAATTTTATAATTTTTTTATCCCTCGTTTTGCAGATCTACAATCTTAGACTAAACGTATTGGAATAAGTGAAAAATAATCCACACAATCCATTCAAGTAATATCTTCACTCAAAAAGTGAGTCTACACCTTCTGGGAAAGCTGTGATTGTGAACTCCTTGCGGAGCAAATCTCTGGAATCAACTTGGCCAAAAAAAGAAAATAAATGCAGCCAAGAGTTCCTATCGCTAGGTACATTGATTGGCTTTGTTATTGTGTTTGACTGTCTTCTTTAATGAGGTAAAATTTTTGCTCCGTTTTTCGGAGCTCCTGCAAAATGTATAGAATTTATAGCAACTTCGATCTCAAAAAACATGTCTAAAGAGGATTAAAATAAATGGTAAAAATTTCAGTTATAAATCCTTGAGAAGTATTTCTTTTTTGAATTAAGTTTTGGTTTTTTTCGCAGGCAAAATTTTTCAGCATGAAAATTTTAGACATTATTGTCAATGTTCCTGATTAAACCTTCAGAGTATGGGCTTTTTCAGGTAGTACAGAGTATGCTAACTTCTGTAATGGTGCCACTCCGAAGAAACTTGGTAGAGATAAAGATGAACATCTCATAACCCTAGTTCAGGACTGAGAACGTCCTTGGTGTATTGCATTTGGATGCTACAAGTGATCATTGACAGGGTGCTTATCACTTATCAGTGCAGACATTGGTTTTTGTAGGCAGCCCTATGGGAAATTCTCCAACAGCGGTCGGGAAAAATTTGATATCTCCAGAGCCAGGATAGATATCAACACCAAATTTGTTGAAAGCTAGATAAATTTGTGGAGAAGTCAACAAAAAACCAAGCCCTTGGGGCTTGGCAAAATTTTTTTACGCGAGAAAAACATGCAGGGGGAATTCACCCCCCATACTCTGTAGGATTAAAGCGTCCGAATTATTCAATACTCAACATTTTTTAACATTTCGAGAAATACTTCCATCGTAGCGAAAAAGCTATCAAAAGTGCGAATCTTAAGACAACAGCTTAGCTTCCTGCTGGTGTTCCTGGAGCATTTGTAAACAGAGCAAGAGACTGTTTTTGCTTCTGGTTGCGGCGCAACTTTTCCATAGCATCGGATGCGAATGTGTTGACCTTACAGCTCAATAGTTCCCGACAGCAGAGCTTCATGAATGCAGGGGTGAACAGAGTGAGCAAATGCGACTGTTGCTAAGAGGAATGCGTCAAAAACAAACCAGGTGCATACAACAACAGACACAACGCGTGGTCGATAAAAAACAATACATATTTAAATGGCTTCATAGAGATCACAAAAAGCGCACCAATCAGAATCATACTATAGAAATCGACATTTTTCCATGAGCCCTATACAGAAAAACACTCTCCTCCGAAACGCATACACGCTTTTTTTTATAAGCACCACTGCTAAAAGCACCACCAGCCTCGATTTCATCAAATATCTAAGCACCAGGTAAGCACCACCCCAGCCTCAATCTCACGTATTCTCTCAATTAATTTCTTTTCCCTCAATTACCCCTTCCGTGAAAAACCATTCTTGATTTGCTCAAAAGCGCAATAATTTCACTGCTTCCTGTACAAATGAGAGTGTACCCACAGCGAAAGTCTGACAAGTTCATTTGAAGCCTTGCCTTAACTAATTTAGATGATTGATAGATGAGTTACATAAGCACCACTTAAGCACCAGTTGAGGCTGGAATTGCCAAAACTTTAAGCACCGCCGAGGCTCGTTTTCAATTTACTGGTGCTTATAAAAAAAGCGTGTACACACCGGATAGACAATAAGCCATGGCCTACCGGCCTGGCAATTAGTTTGTTTGCGATACTGCTTTATAATTTCTAGCTCGCGTAAGGAAAGAAGTCAAATGGCTATGAGGGAGTATCGCGATATATAATTCTTCATCACAAGAGAAATCATACTGAGCAGTAGCTGACGTTGCTGTATTTTATGAGGGCAAAGCAAGATCAATGAACTCGACTCGAAGTTTGGTTAGGAATAAAGTTTCATACTTATATCATTTATGTTAAAGAGACTAGAATGATTGGTCTTATAAATCTATGGAGGCATGCTTTATAGATCAAACGACTCTGATTTTTTTATTATTGAAGAATAAGAAAGTACAGAAAGGTCGTCCGGCTCTATCCTGTGCATATACTGGAAGGCTGAAATTAGATAAGAAGATAGCCCCCGATGTAAAGTTTCTAAATTCGCGATTAAGTATCTTATTTGGTGTTGATGACATAAGCGAAAACTTTCGCTGAATCAGCAAATTTTGAGGAAAAATGATGATAAATTGGTCATACTTTGAATCACCCTCAGTTTTTAAAACATTGCATGTGGCTTATGATTGGTCTTTCAAAACAAAGCTAAAACATATCACTACGAGAAATGATACAATTTCCCTTAATGGTAGTTTCTGCGGCATTGTTGTTACTTGCAAAAGTTGTGGAAGTTAGCAAAAGTCGCAAAATGACGTCATTTGGTGATGACGTTATGTGGTTCAGAAAGTTTTTCGTAAGCGCTCTTCTAATTTAGCACATTGAAAATTGAGCTATTCCCGAAAAGAAGCCCTGTTGTGGTCCGAACTTCTCAAATACTATTTCTAAAGGTTGAAGAAGTCCTTCGAGGAATCAGAGCATACATACAAATATATATTCTGCGTAGACTGCTCGAGAAAGTTAGCTTGTTTCACAGTGTACTCACTTCAGCACGGTAATGCAGTTTGCTAAGTCGGAGCAAATTCAATACCCTTCTGAGCAGATAGCTCTGCCACCTGCTTTTATGCCGCTTGTACTTCAATAAACAAATTGGAATATTGGCGCAGATCCCAGCTCTTGCTACGATACATAGCATAATAGACCTTTTCACGAATCATCATCATACAATGAATTGTGGGATGGCCAGGGGGCAAACATCTCTGTAATGGTGGCTGACAACCTCAAAGGAAATGGTTTTCAATTCAAAAGTGCTGAGTTAATTACCTACTGATTGTCAAAATAGGTGATTACTCAAGGTCATTGCTGTTGTCACTGTAACACTAATTTTTACGTACCCCCTGGCCATCCGACAATGCATTGCATGATGACAATTTGTGAAATGGTCCATTAGTGGCTTTGCCTTTGTCTTGCTTTTGTGAGATCTTGCCTATTTTTTGCAAAGCTGCATAACATTTACCCTATGATAGCAGACCTAGCAAACAGGTGAAGTACGCTATGTCTAGGAGCAGACTATCAAATATAATTTGACCATGATTGTAGGTTATGCACACATGTCCTTATCATTTTTAGTTGCTCGGGCTCGGTGTTAATTAGATGTAGAGGTAAAAGCTAATATTACTAGGAAGGTTGTAATAAGTTTATGATTTGCAAATGCAAGGGTATAGTCATTCACTACAGAACTTGTTAGTTTCGTTCTACCTCCACAAACTCGTAAGATCGTTGCTCCTGTCGTTTTCTTCTTATTGTTTTTGAATTTCATATAATTGCTGAAAAAGTTGGCAAATTACTTGATTTAGGGGACAATTGCAATCATTCAGTGTATTTTGGGAAATCATCTGATCCTACGAACGTATGTATAAGAATGCCTGAAGGATAACCCCATCTGAAACGGACATTTCACAATTGAGGTAGACTGACTAGTAATTGGTCAAGGGCGTCCTAATGGTCCGTGGTAATGCTGTTTCACATCCAACCTATGCATATGCAACTGCATTTATGTATCATTCATATTTGTTGCTTCAAGCACTAGATAAAAGAAATAGGTTTTACGGCTAAGCTTTGTCACTGTCTTGTTGTTGCCTGCAGGTGTAAAAGAGAGCTAGTATCATACAGTTATAGAGAACAGCCTGAGTACTCACCTGTAGTAAGTGACATTGTAGAGGACCTTCTCCATGTCACAAGTATGTCGATAGCACAGCCCAACAGTATAACTCCAGCCAAACATGCGGACCACGCTATAATTTGTTTCATGGATGATTTGATGATTGAAAGTTCTACTTGAGTGGTTTCCAAAAGTGGAATGTTGATGTTGTGAATACTGTTTCTTATTTCCATTGGCATAGATTGCAGACAGCTCAGTATCTTGGTAATAAGTTCAGAATTGTTCTGTGTAACATAGAAACCTATGTTTAGATTATATTTAGATTTATAAGCATGTGTAACTCGTAAATCTAAGCTGCGTATTTGATTCTGGAGGTAGGCTGCAACATTGTAGTCGATCAGAGCGGCATGAATGTTCGTGCCATCTTTTAGTGCTTGCAGACACTCTTCGTATGTGTCGAATTCTAAGATTAGATCAGAAGGAATGAAAGGGATGGATGAGTAGCTAGGACTAATGCAATACAAATTAAAGACAACACAATTTCTGGACACTACATCATCATCACTATCCAGAATACTACCAAAACGTTACTCACAGGAAAGCTTCTTTTTTCTCTTACAAGGCGAGAGCCCAACGAGAACCTGTACTAAAATATTCCATAGAAAAGCCCAAACCATGAGAAACGGGTGAAGATAGAAAAAAAATTAGGTTCTCTTAAGGATACTGTTAACCCTCGGAAAACATTTCTGCCATTTGCACTCAGCTGCACATTACAGCTAATCAGTGAATCGTCCAAAATTTGTTTCTTGTGTATGTTTTCTGAGACCAGGTGGCAAGGTTTTGAAAGAGCCAGAAGTAAGATGCGACCTGCATACCACCTGCTATGAAGCAG
>JAOBRC010341572.1:0-12934 GCA_027575255.1 Scolionema suvaense
CCTAGTTTGGCAATGTTGTAAATTATGGCTGTACAGTATATTTAACGCCAACTTTAAAGAAAGTGATAATAATAATACCATGACTGATGGCATTGTTCAAAAACCTCAAAATCACAAAGTGAGCACATGATCTGAGTCAATGGCATTTTGATGATGGTTCACTATAAATTGCAGACCAAATGAGAACCATACACTGTTTAGAGCTGAAAGTATCTTGAACCCGATCCCGACTGGACTTGTCTGGGCTCCTCAGAACTGGGAATCCACCCCCCTCCCACGAGAACGTTCGTTTCCAATACGCAACATACATAAAACTTGGTACGTACGTAGGCCCATATGTGAGGAACACAATGTCAAAAGTTTTGGTCTCAAATACGGCAGGTGGAAATGATGACGTCATCAATTGTAAAGGTCACCCGTAGCAATCTATTAATTTCATTAGAGCATCACAAACCTCGGAAATTGATCCTAACCCCGTCCAAAACATCGAAATGCCCATGACCAGGCCTTTTCTACCTGTCTAAACCAGTTAAACATAGTTTATTGGGCAAAAATGCTTTTTTGATGACGTTACATATCAAATTTGCCTCAAATCACCAGAGACAAAACACCTGTTGTAGACAAAAGGTCGTATATTAGGGACACACTTTTAGACCAAAGTATTCCAGGATAAATTCTATGAAATCTCACCAAGTTTCATAGCATTTGGTTCAGCGACTTTGCATTATCGGTTGTAGGGATAGGGTTAACCCTATATAGACCGGGAGGGGGGGAGGGGTAGGGGGTGTTTGGAATGCTGAATGTCTTCTGAACGGTAAAAGATCTTGTGTTCATATCTCATGACTTTTTATAAAATTTAGGTGTCTATCGAATTTCATCGAAAACAATCTTTTGTCACCATCTTCTGTCTCTCTGACTAGGAATTCCAGGTAATTTACCGAACGCTAAAATATCATTTTGCTTGCTATTTTCCGTGATAAAACAGGTTAAAATTATTAGTATGGAAGCTATTCAGTAGATTGAAGGGCATAATGGTTGCTTGAGTTAATTTTTCTCCGCGTTTTACTGCTTTGAGCCATAGCACTGTGCACCTATTAAATATGTTGACGTCAGCAAGATTGAACAGGTGTCCAATCAACTGTTTTGATGTAGTTCGACTATAATAGGGCGAAACTATATTTGTACCAAGTTTTATGCTAAAAGTATCTGTAGAATAGATTTTAGGATGTGGGATGATCTATTCCACACCCCCCCCCCCTCTCCCGGCACATGGTTAATCAAAATAGCCCGGCCTAGATCGGGTTAAAACACATCTTATAAATCAGGGACTAAAATCAAAAAGTTTCAAAACTTCAGTCTTTGTAGTTTTTGAGACTGTTTAAAAAGAAAGAGGGTATAGAATCATTAAAACATTATTCACGACACATTAAATGGCATAATTAACAAGGAGAGAAATTAAGTACTTACCAGACGATTGAAGTTCATTCCAGGATCTTTACTGCCGTGTATGATCAATATGAACGGAGCAAAAGCGTTTCCGTCAGCATCGTCAGTGGCAGTATCAATAATTGTAAATTCTCTTCTTTTTGTAGGCGGTATTTTCTCCAGATCTATCACGTACCTGAAATGATCAATTAACCCTGCAGTGTATGGGGGAGGGGCAGATTCCAAACCTACAATCTCCGACAAAATATATTGGCACTTGGATCGAAATCAAGCAAAGTCTAATTATTTCCCCCCCCCTCCTCCCCTGGAAAGTAGAGATATCTTTAGTAAAGTAAAGACATCTTTCTGGCTTACCGAATGTGTGCAACCATAAAAGCATCATTGTTCAGAGGGGGAAGGGAGTCAGAAAGGCAAGGTAGTCAGTTTAATGTCAATGCACAAGTATTCTGGTAATGTGGCCAAATATTTCATCCGAGATTGTAGTCGTTTTTTTGGCGTAACATGTTTTAGCTACAAGCACGAAGAAATTTACCTGGGAAAAAAATAAAAGATAAACCGCAAGTCGATACCTGGTGCAGTTTTTGAGTTATTGCAAAGTTCTGGGAGGCGCTTGTGGCGTAAAAATATGGAACAAAATTGACAAAAAACAAGGAAAATTGCCTTTTTTGGAGAGTTGGAGGCCTTAAATACGCTCCAAACCCTAGACTAGCTTAGTTGCTTTTCTCTAAAAGTCATCAGTCTGAGACTGCTGGCAAATTCAAATTCAATTCAGGGGATAAGAAAGATAAAGCGACTTGTAGGTATTGGCCATCAAATTTTGCGCAGGAAATACCTGTACAGTCCATATACTAGATTGTTTATGAAATGGCTTGAGCGGGGGTGCTTCTGTCAGACAGTGAAACGAGATGAATTTTTAATTTGATGCACTCAAAGATCCCAAGCAGATGAGACAGCAAACAGCTCTTGCTGGTACCCCTGTACTTACTGTTCGAATTTCAATGCTTGCACATCGAGCAATTTCTAATGTTTATGTTCATTCGAGTATTTCGCCTCATCCAATACCTACTAATCAATTTCTCTTTGGGGGTATTGATTAACTTTCGTATTTTCCGCTCGTCTCATTCCGACTTTGGTAGATAGATCTAATGAAATGGATTATGCTACAATCGTGTGCGAAATACTTAGGAAAGACTCTTTATAATTCTACACCTCTACGTGTCTACGTCATATTGCATTAACTCCCTCTGCCCCCTGATGGCAATGTTTCAGGATTTGTAATTGAGCTCTGCAGGTCACTCCCAAATAAAAATATTTTTTAAGGGATGGGGAGAGGGGGGGAGTAGAAGGACATTATACTATTAAAGCTTATAGCTAGGGTAAATGGCATGTTCACTGAAACCCTAGACACCTTCGAAGAAGTATACTCTCACTACCTTACTTGATTCGGCAACTTCAGACCGCTGGCATGAAATGAAGATACTTTGAGTAAAACAATTACCAATTCTAACAAATAATGTGGACACGGTTGCAGTCTATCCAAACTCCTTACAATCACTCAAAACATGGGTAGAAATGGTCCTAGCAAGATTTGAACAAAATCCAGACTCAAAAAGAAAAAAAAATCGAAATTCTCATGAAACATTTCTTGAAATTTCACCGTCCCTAATGTATGATGACATCATCAAAAATAAATTGTAGGGTTAATGCTCAACGAACTATGTAGTTCGAATTGTTATTGATGTCTAATTCTCCAACCAATATTAAATAGTTTTATTGGAAACTTCATCAGAAGGAGTTGTCAGACTAATAGCAACCCACTTGTCGACGAAATACACCAGGAAGAAAACTTCATCAGAAGGAGTTGTCAGACTAACAGATGAAATGCACAAGGACGAAAAGAAGATGCTCGCCTCCCAGGAATTGGATGCTGTGGAAACCTTTCGTCTTGATGAAGGAAAAATTATTCTACAAGAAAGGAATCATATGCTAAGGACACTTCAGTTGTTGTTGAAATACACATGTAAGGCAATAAAATACTCTACGCACAGGACTTGGATGCTGAGACCAACTTAGTTGTCCATGCCATACAACAAAACGACAATAACTTCGTCATTCAAGAGTGGGATGCTAAGGGCAACTTACGTGTTGATACCGTACATCTGTATAGCAGTGAAATGATCCATTTCATATTTATCAAATGCGTTTGTAACATCTCCTTCTTTGTAGTCATCAGGGCCATCATTATCTTCGAGGAATATTAGATCATTGTGTGGACTCGTCAAGAGTACCTGCAACGTGCAGAGTCACAAAAGATTAAGAATCACATTTCTGCGATCTGCACGTGGCAGGGCGAAGCAAGATACAAAACATTATTATCATACAAGCAAATCACTTGGAAGAAAATCACAAGTTTTATGCAAATTTTTTAGGGAAGGAGGCAATTCAATCCCCTCAACATATTAGCTTAAGCCTAAATCTAATAAATATGCTGGGGCCTGACACAGTTTGGGACACGAGTGCTAATTTTTAAGTGATTGATGTGCAATAAAAATAACCAAGCAATCCAATCTTGAATGGAATTAGAAAAGCTAACTGATAGACAAAATGTTTTCAAAGAGCACAGAATCAGTCATCAAGGCAGCATCTATACAGATGCAAAAGTTGCATATGATCGCAGAATCCATACAAATGCAGAAGTTTCATGCGATCAACAAAGTGTTTTCAGGGAACAAAGAAGCTCAGTGATCATAGCAACATCCATATAGATGCAAAAGTTCCATGCTATCAACAAAATGTTTTTACGGAACACAGACTCTCAGTGATCAAAGCAGCATCCATGCAGATGTCAAATTTTCATACGATCAGCAAATGTTTTCATGGAACACAGACGCTTAGTGATCAAAGCAGCATCCATACAGATGAACAAATTTCATGCGATCAACAAGATCTTTTCATGGGAGACAGAAGCTCATTGATTAAAGCAGCATCCATACAGATGCACAAATTTCATGCGATCAACAAGATGTTTTCAAGGAGCACAGAAGCTCAGTGATCAAAGCAGCATCTATACATATGGAGAAGTTTTATGCTATCAACAAAATGTTTTCATGGAACTCAGAATCTCAGTGATCAAAGCAGCATCCATACAGATGCATACATTTCATACGATTAACAAATTGTTCATTGAACACAGAAGGTCTGTGATGAATGCAGCATCTATACAGATGCAAAAGTGTCATGGGATCTTTAATTGTCATGCGCTTTTAGCCATCATTATGCAAGCACTGTTGCAAGATTAAAGGATGACACACAGTATGTTTTTATCGGTCTAGTATTAGAGACAATCGACTGTCATTCTCAGCCTACATACATTTGGTTTCCTGGAAAATACTGGGGAGTGATGATTTCGCTGCTACCAGGGGGAGCGTACTGTCCATCTAGCGTGCATACTGCTGGTTTCCTAGAGAATGCTGGGGAGTGATGATTTCGCTTAGTCCATATCATTATATCAAGTGTTTGAAAATGACAAAAAAGCCTGCACATGACATACCGAAACTACGACAGTTAAATCCATTTTCCTTCTGCTCAGATGTTGTGATATAAATTGAATGTGATGGCAGCGAAAATGGTACTGAAGATAAATTGCTGATATTGATGGTTTTAAAGAAAAGACTGTTGAAGTAGTCTAGATGTTAGCTTCTGGATATTGTCATATTCCAGAAGTATTGCCAAGCATTATTTCTCAGCATTCTTAAACTCACAAGTGCAGTCTTGGGAAAAGTAGATTGGTACATCTAATACAAAGCAGCCTGATTCACACCAAAGCTCACCCCCTAAAATCCTTCCTTTCCTGTCTCCCTTAGGAACAATGATAGGTGTGTCGTGATGAGCTGTGAAAAAGCAGTCCCAAATTGAAGCCCAGATGGTTTCTACTTAATATACGTCATTGGTAAAGGGAAGGGGGTAAGGGGGTCAAATGGGAACTATTTTGTGAGTTATGCCAAAGAAAAATATTCTTTTTACACCACCAGTTTTTCTTAATGCCCTTCATTTTCACAAAATGTACGTATCACGTAATGCAGTGGAAGATAGGCACAACAATCAATACATTTGACCTACGTCAACTGCTTTTTTATGCCATTGGGTTCCCCGTTGGGAAAAGTCACTGAAACATTTTTACGGTGGTACTAGAGAATAGCATCTTGATCAGTGATGATCTTTGTTTCTGGAGGAGATACGTTGATAACACCTTTGTATTTATAAAATCGGGGTATGGATTTTGTTCTGGAGAAGTTGAATGCGTTTCACGCAAATATTTGAACTACATATGAAGTGGAAACGCAGCAGGGGCGGATTTAGGGGGGTGCCAAGGGGGCAGTGGCACCAGTCAGATTTTCCGAATATTGATGTTTGTATAACTCTTCATATTTACTTTTCAACTTCACAGTTTCCGTTCATAGCTACCATCCCCTGAAGTTACAGTGAAGCCAGCATTCGTGGCTCAGTTGCCAAGATTAACCAAGATAAACCGTGGTCCCAGGTTACATTATCACTCAATTAGCTCTCATTATTCCTGGCAGAGCTGCATTACGATAGGTCAGTATAGTACAGAATTGTTCATTGATAAGAACCAACCAGATGTCGATTACAAACGACTTGAATAAACAATGCGACCTCATGGCTCCCCTTGACGATGGAAGCTGTGACGTGTCTTGGGTATGTGTTGTTTTTCATCAATAGTATATGCAAATTAGCCCCCATAATAGAGAATAGATGATCATTGGACCGAGCGAAACCGATTGTGTTCACATTAGTTAGGGTGCCAAGTAGGGGCAGGGAGACTACTGCCACGTCACATAGCAAGTACACGTCACAACAAAATCCAACTGAATTCCCGTGGAGTACAACTGCAAGAAAGTTCAGAGTAGATGAGCGACATGAGCGAGGACAGAGGATGTTTCAGCTTGAGATTGATTTCTTAAACCAAGGAGGTTATATTTAAACTTCCTTGTATAAACTTAAATCTGTAACGTAAATGACGAGAATCTAATCCCTTGAAACCCAACTACATTTTAACTGCAATTTAAAACCTGATGCTCTCGAAAAATGTTTCCTTTAGTTGCGTTCTCACACACTTTAATTATGGGAAGCACTGTGTATACAAGACCCGTGGGATACAAGATGTAATTTCAAGCAAGTTTTATGTTTCATGGGTACCAGTATACGTTGTCAAGTTCTTGGCTTTTATGTTTTTTCAGCCAATCAAACGATGCACTTCAAATTTTTAGCTCAAATTTTTATTTTAATTTGCCGTAGAATCGGAAGGCGCGGCTGTCTGCCCCTTTACTGAACAATGAAGATCTTTAATTAAAAGTAATGAATCCATTATCCAAAGCACTCTCTAGAGAGATTATCATGAGAGGGAATTGGAGCGCAAAATTTTAAATAACAAGTTTATCCTTTTGGTAAACGTTAGGTAAATTTTCCACGGCTTAACTCACGATCAAAATTTAAGCCTTGCTTAATGGTTGTGATTATGCATACAAGTTTGAGCTTTTGCTATTGCGTTGACTCTTTTCTTCATGATAATCTGCAAGAATACGCAAATACAAAATCTACAAAATCGTGTTCAAAAAAATCTCGTAACTTTTCGTGCCCTCCGTGACTTCTACAAAGAAGCTCTCTCTTTCATCATAAGAGAAGGATATATTTTTGGAATATAGGAAAAGTTACTATATTTACTTTGGGTAATAAATAAACAGTACCAAAAAAAAATAAATAAATAAAATTCTTATCCTTCTACAGCTCTTTGTGCTAAGCTTCTTCGGTAGTTTTTAACGTAAGAAGAATTTGCGTGCGTGGTATTCAAATATGAACATATTAAAAAGCAGAGCTTCTTTGTAGCTCAGTGTGTAAGTAACTTAAGCTATGCAAAAGCTTGTGTTACACTACACACCTTTTCTAGGCACCAATAACTTTGACTTAAGTCTTACATCGTATTTTGTTCTAATTTTTAACTGACATGTTGCTCAGCTGGTGCCAATTTAGAGGAGACCACTGAAAACACGTCGAAAGGAATGACTAACCAGGTATGATCGACAAGGAAGACTTACAATATATACTGAAATAAAAACATATAAAATTGTATTTTAAGCAAAACTACATCACGTCCATCAAATTCATTGTATTCTGAATCTTGCAGCACATCTCGAAGAGATGAAGCTTGTTGTCAGAACGTGACTAAGACTGGTGCTTAGGTGGGGCTTATTCTTTGACACAAATTTCAGCTTGGCGATGTGTGTGGTACTTAAAAATACAAAGCTTATAAATACTGCATCCTTGGAAAACTACTTCTGGCCGGAGGATAGTATAGATTCAGCAAATTTTAAAATTTTTGCATTCTGCAACTTGGCCCCAGTCTGAAAATATGCTGGATCCGCCCCTGAAACGCAACACCTTACCATTCGTAGATGTGAAGATGACACGAAATGAAGATGGCTCACTATCTACTGCGGTGTTCAGTAAACCAAGTTCAACAGATTTATATATACATTGGAGACCATATGCAGCCAATATGTGGAAAACCTGTACCCTACCTGACAATCTCAGATAAAAAAAGATGAAGACATCTCCAATAAACATCTTGAGTAATCTTAATATCAAACGGAGTGTTCTCGTTTTGGGGACCAATTTCTAGCACCAATCTTGACAGGCTTATTTCAAGCACTTCTAGACGTTTTGAGGCAAAGCCGTTATGTGCATCAGAAAGAGCGTTAAATTTTGAACAAATTTCATCTCAACGAGTCTCCCTGCCACCAATCGACTGCAAGGTTTATCAGCTGCAGTATCATAGGACAAAGCTGCCACATTAATATAGGCATACCTAGCGATACAAGCTGAATGGAAGAATAAAGGGACTGAAGTGCATCTACTTAAAGTCAATTTTCTATTGATCATTTTTGTTGGAAGTGAAAGATCTTAATATCAAACAAAAACTCAAAGTTTGGTTCTAACTGCGATTTTTCGGCTCTAGTTCCTATGCTGTTTTCAGATCAACTACAAGGGCAAACAAGCCACACAGCTATATACAGAGGTTACCTAATCATACGACTAGACCAAAAGACATTAAGAAAATAGTTCCAGTTCTTTAGAAGCTTTTAAACCTTCATTAATGGCATGCTTAAGCAATTTGATGTGGTAAGCAGAAAGCATAGTTTATTTAACTTATTGTTTCTAGCAGTAGTTTTATTTATAATGGTAAAAGGTCAAGATGTCGTGTCTCAGAAAGAATCAAGGATCACACTTCCATGCATTATCATCTGGACAGCAAGGATTTTTCTGCTCTTGAAACTGGTTACAGAAATCAGAAATCTCGGAAATTATAAAAGTCATTCTTTATACAAGAATCTAATCCAGTCGTAAAATCTTGTGTTTTTTTTCTTTTGTGGATTTTTCGATCAACGTGTTAAAAGCTGTAATAAAAATAATAATAGCCTTATTTAATAGCTGTAATAGAAATAAATAACCATAGCCTTCTTTAACAGCTGTAATGAAAAATAATAATCGCCTTCTTTAACAGCTGTTATAAAAAACAATAGCCTTCTTTAACAGTTGTAACAAAAAGTAACAATAGCCTTCTTTAACAGCTGTAACAAAACGAAATAACGATAACCTTCTTTAACAGCTGTAATAAAAAATAAAAATAGCCTTCTTTAATAAAATAATAAAAGCAGCTTTAGCTGACTACAAACTTGATATATCCACGTTTCGTGAGCTTGCTCGCTCGTTTTTTTCTTTCTTACATGTGGAAGCTCTTAGCCCCGAAATTGCGTGTTGACGTACGTCTGGAAGTAGTGGTTGCGTATGCCACTAAAAAAGTTCTTGACGCAGTGGTTGTTTATAACAAGAAATGCAGCCTGAGACCATATACCATTACCTGCAGTTCATTCAGTTATTCCACTATTCCTAATATTTTTAAAAACAGCACGATCATGTTACTTTTAACAATTGTACCTGGATTTTTATTCCTCCGAATTCACGCTAAGCTACTAGATACTAGATACTCCAGAAGCTATTTTGAATTTGCTTACGTTGACTCCTTTTACCGTTCCTATGGTTTCATCTTCCGCCATGTTGACTCGCATCCTGAGCTTTCCTGAACCAGTGTAGAACTCTACCCTATCGTAGACATTTCCGATTACAGATTTTTCTCCATTCTCTTTGTACGTTCTTCCAGATCCCATAAAACTCAAAGTATTCTTGCCGCCTCCCAAGTCAGCATCCAGAATCCCATACAAACCTGATCAAGGAATAGAATGCAAAGTCAAATCAAGTCAATTCATATCTTTCGCCTGAAAAATACAAGTCCAAAAAGGGTTTTAAACACACGAAATATGCATGATAGCGTATCAAGATTCAATCTCTCAGTAATTAACAGAAACAAACGCAAATGAGAAAGAACCCAAATAACTTACTAAGATTTGCTACTTAAGGCAGGGGCAGGCACACGCAGGAATGAACCTGTTCAGAGAATCTGTCCCCTATTACGCTATTTACGATCTTTTGTTGTCCCTATTACGCTATTTACGATCTTTTGTTGTCCCTATTACGCTATTTACGATCTTTTGTTGCCCCTATTACGCTGTTTACGATCTTTTGTTGTTTGTTCAACGATGTGCTGTAAGCTGTGAAAAGATAAATAAACATGAAATATAAGTAAAATGATATGTACGAAGAACACGCAGTAAAAAGTGAGAATGAGAATTTTTACAGGTGGAGTCAAACAGAAACTGAGTGTAGAAACAATAACGACACTTCACACCAACATCATGTTGCGTCTAGAAACAATAACAGACATTTCACACTAACATCATGTTGAGTGTAGAAACAATAACAGACGCTTCACACTAACATCATGTTGAGTGTAGAAACAATAACAGACACTTCACACCAACATCATGTTGAGCGTAGAAACAATAACAGACACTTCACACCAAGATCATGTTGAGATTTAAAATTAAACCTAATCAAATCCTGTATCCTGCATGAACGTTTTATCGTAATGAACAATTAAAGGAAAAATCCACCAAAAATCATATTATTTTTATCTGCTAGCCGCAGATGAAGACTGAACAATGACTCTATTATTGTCTTTAGTTTTTTCTTCTATAGTAAACTCTCCAACTAGTGGACACCAACGAGGATGAAGGTCAGTGTGCACAAATTAGATGTGATAATCGACGCTATTAAGGTTGGTTTAAGTTAAACGAGAGTGTAAGGTTGCGATGAGGCATGGAAATTAGATGTGATAATCGACACTATTAAGGTTGGTTTAAGTTAAACGAGAGTGCAAGGTTGCGATGAGGCATGGAAGTTAAAGTACCCAGCACATCATAAGCGCCTAGGAAAACTGTGCCAGCAAATAGGTTAATGTCGTCCATGGGAATGGGGCTCAACATTGAAAATTTACTCATATTGCATAAGACAATGAAAATTATAGCTGGTGGATCTACTATCCACTACAGCTGACTACCTGCAAGGAACTTTTATACCACTGGAAGGTGAACCAGATGCAGTCATTACTAATCTCCTTTCAGAAACTATTGAAATTTGAAACAATCAGACATTTGAGTGCGTTATGCGGTTAGTTGAGAGAATTTGTCAAATGCCTTCAAGCGAGCAGCAGTTACTATAAAACCAGTGTTAGTTTAACAGGACATTTCTCAAAAGGGAGACAAGTTTATCGAACGAAAGATCTTAAGATCGTAATATGTTGATGATTTTTAGGTTGCGTCTTTACTTGAGGCACTCAGTGTGAGAACAAGGCAGCTTGTATAAATTGGCTGCTGTGTTGATAAGTCTTCATTGATGGTTTCTTTTTGTCAGATGTATGAGCAACAGTTTAATTTTTAAAACCAAGCTATGCCTCTGTCTAAGCATTACCCTTGCATAACGATGCAGAGCTAATGGCCTTCATGCATAACACACATTGTGACAATAAATTCTGAATCGATCTCGTTCCAGTGGTTTTAAAACTTCCTTGCTACCTGGCATGAATTTGTGATTTCCTGGTAGATGACAGATGTTGCAGAGAGACCTGTACAGGCTAGCCTATAGCCCTAACCTCTTCTCTCTGCCATCTGTAATTCGCTTCTCGGGGCACTTTAGGATAGAAAATCAAAGCGTGAAAATGTTGAAGTCAGATACGAATATGCAGCGCAAAGGACTCTGTGGAACATGAAAGCGCACGAAGGCTAGAAACTGTAAGCTGCAACCGACACCGATTGCAAAGGCCATCGAAATCGAGCTGAAATGTTTCCTGAGAAGCTAACATAAACACTTAAAATCCAGAACTTACTTAGCACTTAGATAGCTAGACCTACCCAAATCTATCATATGTATGATCTACATTCAGTTCAGCATTTCATGTTTACAATCTGCAATACAAATGTTAGATACCTAGAGTATAACCTATCTTGCTGGATATAGATACCTACGCTCGCCGTGTGTGAGAAAATGATAAGGACACCTTTAATGAGTCTACATTCACGCAATCGTCATCATACGTGTATTTCATATCTAATTTTGGCTTTCAGGTTGCCCAAAAAGTCAGAGCAAGAATCTTCCAGCGTAGACCTCAACTGCGCAGTTCTGCTCTCTCTCTCTCTCCAGTTATGTCGTTCCTGTGACGCCATTTCCCATCTGGTGGTCATAATCCAAATCGACACTTTCGATCGCTTTGGAATATAGCTTCGGGTGCATGTAATTTCAGGACCAGACGGCTGTAAATTAAAAATCACCGGCAGAAACTCCCGGCCTAGATCACCGCGGTTGATCATATGCAGAATGCAATGGAAAATATGTGTGCCACGTTTTATGGTTAAAGGCCCATTATATTCAAAATGAAGGGGTTGTGTCTGGGTTAGGGAAAGCCCATAAAAACCGGGGTAAATAGGGTTTAAGATTTGGCATAATAGGTGAGGAAGGAAATTGGAAAATATTTATTAATAGAATATAAGTATCAACACTGTATGGGACAGAGGCTTTGTTAGTACTCAAAGATTTTATCAACATTAGAACGTTTTTCGGCATCACTTGGATAGACTGTATTACTGTTAGAAAGGGATGGACCTAGTTATTCGATAAAGCAGGTATTTTTTAGAATAATATCAGCAGCAGAAGAAAAATATGTGTTGAATGCCGCATTAGTATCTTCTGGCGTGTTAAGGGGATGTTCATCAAACACTTCAGTAGGGTATTCAACTTATTTTGCTTTAATATTGATGGCCTCTTTGATACCAGACTAGTTTTTTTAGCTTTCTCTTTGTGATAAGTAGGCTTATTTAGAAGGGGGGAGGGGAGGTATATTTAACCCTATTTTACATGAGGGGGGCTGACAGGTCCCCCCCGTATGGTTTTTCTCAGATATCTTTTTTTGCATATACGGTACGCCTCTGTTATTTTGTGACTTTTACTTTATGCCTATACT
>JAOBRC010341683.1:0-12934 GCA_027575255.1 Scolionema suvaense
TTAAATCGCACATTGTACCCTGTTCTTTTTTACGTCTTTTGTTTGTTTCTACGTCTATGTATCCATTTGACAATTCTGAGAGTTTTTCTGGTGATTTCTACCCTAAGTTTTGCTTTATTTATTCGATATATGTAGCATGAAAGACGTCTGCACTGAGGAAAATTTGGGCTGTCAGGGGTGGGGTCTGCCCATCCCAGGGGAGAGGTTTGATTGTACTTCAAAAGTGGGTGATAAAAGTCAGGTGGTATGAATTTTAGAGGGAGGGTTGACCTTGAGAGAACTATGTACAAAATGTATGACGCTGCAGATATGGAGACCGTTATTGATATACCTGCTTGTATGTGTAGTCACGTTACTGGTCACAAGCAGAAGTTTTGCTTTGCATGTGTTAGTCGAGGATTCTCACCATTATATTCTTTGGGAACAAGCTGCTCCACTACTGCAGCTTATGTGACTTTAAGTCACTGTTGCATTTTAGTCAAGTAAGTCTCAGCATTTAAGCTGACTGTCCCATGAGATTATTGGTAAATGATTGTTGTGGGCTGATTTCTTGTTACACGAATTCTGTAGCTGGCGTAGGACGTTTGTTTGCTGCGTTGTGAATCCCCTGTGCTTGTTTGTATAACATTTTGAATGCATGCACGATGCATAATAGTATATTATTCATATATAATCTATTCATGTTGGCAGCAACATCTAGGAGATATATTTGAAGATCTAACTGAGCCATTGTTCTATATAGTGCCTGATGTGGTTCATGTCTGATCTTGTGGTTTCCATCCATTGTGGGAGGATTACAATGGGCGTGGATGCTCCTATAATTGACTGCTGTACCGTTCTATGCTGTTGCCAGTACTCAAATACTGCTGTTGAACTTGCCCATGGTATTTCTCTGGTGAATGGTGAGTACACTGTTTGTTTCTCCCTTTCGTAGTTTTCTTATTATCTTATTATTGATTTGCTATGTTTTGTCAGTAGTTTAGCCCTGTCAGAGATAGGGTCAACTTTTTAATAAGAGACGAGCAATCATTCAGTCTCTCCCCCATACTTGTCTAAACTATGTGAGTTATAAACAGCTCTGCATGGGCCGACTTCTTTTCCGGAGAACATATAGGAGTCCTATTTCTGGAATTGGGAGATTGAAGTGGTTGGTTGAGGCCCAAAACATTAGCAAGGGCCTATCAGTGACTCAGCCTTGGTATTTGGCCCCAAAACCCGTTCATTATTGTTCTTGATCAGTGCCTGTGTTTGCTTTGGGCAGTTAGAAGTTAAGTCAGGCCACTGTGGCTTGGAACATTTTTTTGTGGCAGTTGATAATACGTCAAATATGTAGAAATCATGGTACATTTTTACAATTTTACGTTTTAGTCAGTGCAGCGGATTATGATAATTCATCTCAGGATGGGATCCCATACCTTCGCTCTTACATTGGCTGTCATCATGGAGACTAAGACGCATATATATTTTATATTACAAGGTTGGGGGTAGGGGAGTTTAAGGGCCTGAGATGTCGGTGCTGGAAAATGTATGGAAGAAAAAATAATTTTCAGGAGTGTGATTAAGTATCTTGCGGGATATGTCTGTTTTTGATTTGAGTTATGCTTGCCTTCTTCCTTTTATTACCTATTGATGTTATGTAATATCAGGCTTACTGTTACGCATAGTGCAGAATGTTGTGGTATTATATGCTTAATTCTATATTTGCTATGACTACAAATGATAATAGTGCACTAGACTCTGTACTGATATAACATTGATTTGGTGAGATTAAATTTTTCGAGTTTTTAATTTTATTGCCATGTGTTTCAAGCCACAATAACAGTCGCTTTCAACCTTACAGCTATCTGACTTGTTTTGGGGGATAGACTATTATCTGCTCTTGTAGCAGAGGTAGTAGCAGTGTAACCGCAGATCAGATTTTTGAGGTCGCACTCCTACCTCATGAAGCTAGTTGCAATTCCAATATGACTTATAATGCAAACAATTAATTTTTGGTTCTGATAGATCAGAAGCTTCACAAGTAAAAGGTAGCTTGATTACTCGATTGAGTCTCCTAGAACATTTTGAACTGTGTAGTAATCGTTGAAAAGGGGCAGTATCTGATAGGCATCTGATAATAAATGGTAATATTTTGAGCAAACTTAGTTGTATTCAACGTAAAAATAACCGCAATATGGGTCGCCTACTGTTATCAATCTTCATATAATATTTATGCTTTTTGTCAATTGAAATTATAAGGGCTTGACCAGGATCTGAATTTAGGGGTGGATAACAAAAGTCAAGAATTGAGCATCAAGGTGAAGAGATCTTTCATTTTGTCATACTTCAGATTTAGAGTCCTAGTGGCATTTCATTTACGTTGCGTAAATAATGTCAAAATTTTTTTATTTTAACAGTTCTATCGGATCCTGCCCCTTCAAGGGAAAAAGTACACATTGTGGCGTGACAATGGTATTATTGCTTCTGCTGAGAGTGATTGAAAACGTATCTTCCCTACTATATGCAATGTGTTACCCGTCATGAGTTAGTCATACCATTGTAAAATCTTTTTAGCCTTCGAATTGTGCTTGATACAGAATCCCACAATTTTCGCTACTGTGATGTTGAAGTTTTTCTCCGCTTACCTCTGCATTGTTGTTAAATATAGAGTACAGTATCTATAACGTTTGCATTTTATCTTTTAGTTGCGGAGCACCATGGCTCAGTTATTTCCCATCCTGATTCTGTGTCTCCTTGGAATTGCGACTTCCAAGCCGAGTGATAAAAGTGGTATGTTAAGCAAGTTAATAGATTGTTGTTCTTTGATGTGTGGTCATGATTGAGGTTGAGAAACTGCAATAGGAATCTTCTCAAATTAGTTAAATGATAACATGGTTATTTAACTAGTATCTGGCAATAACTAGCAATTTGTAGGAGTGTACTTACTCCTTGAGTTAGTCATTTCGAAACATGAAAGTCTGACGAAGACTACTTCATCAACAAAAGTCTACCTGCTTCAACTAGCCTGTGGTTCAGAATATGCAGCAAGCTGCTGTACCTGAATGAAAGGGTTCTGAGCACTGCAATTTTTAGTGCTCTAAGTCCCCTCTACCATTACTATTGTCTCGTGAAACCAAGCTCAGGTATCTCGTGAAAGATCTATAGCTTTAAAGTGACCATTTCTGGAAAATCTGGCTTCTCTGAAGATATGGCCCCAATGCATTCCAGAAATTCCATGTATCTTGATGAATAAATTTTAAGATTTCAGCTGTAATCTTCTGTAACTTTTACTAGTATAATAGAATCCAATGTAGCTATCCTTTGAAGTATCAAGCCAAGCCAATCAACCACAGGTGTCTTTCCCTCGGGAAATTTATCGAAATCTTACCAGAAGTGTATTTTTCTGTCTTCTATGCAAAGGATAGATTGCATACTAGGTAATGTATCTCCACTTATGCAGCAGTGACAGAACTTTATTGGTTAGTTGCTTGTGTAGACAGCAGATCCTAATCTATCACTACCTAGAGTTGGTTCCAGGCACTTGACATGATCAGGATGACCGTGCCTTTCATCTCTTCTTTATTGTGAAATATTGGCTTGCTTGAATATATTGCAAGCTCTGTCACATCTTCATGTCTTGCGTTCTGTCCAGTGTATTTACCATGTTTTAAGCATGTTCCCATGACCTTGAATAAGCAGGATATGGTATTTTAATCATTCTGCCGTTGAAGCTACACACCATCAAGCTCTCAGCTCTCGTCTGCAACATGATCTTTTCAAGAAACTGAATCACAAAATGCTTGGATGACAAGAGACCGCCATGCCCCTTAAGATAGGGTGACAAAAGTATGTTTGTAAGACAACAAATCGGAAATTCCTTTTGGCATTTGGCATAGTTATTCATCACAACGACGATGTGTTTAGTGGCATCTACCTCGTATAAATTGTGTTAAATATGTTCACTGCAGAACCTTTGATTTATGCTTTCCTGGGTATTAGTTTTATTTTCATTAACATACATGCAGTGCTACTTATGATTGACTGATTCTGGCTGTATCTGTATTTTGTATCTTGTTCCTTCCCATATAATGTCGGTTTTTGCATCCTTCTTTTAGTTGAAGATGAAATTGAAAAGATTGAAAAGGAAGTTGATAGCCTGAAAGGTAGAGCATATATGTTTTTCTGAAGAGGAATCTTGATTGCTTTTTTATTTTGTGTAGATGGTCGTAGAATGACATGCCAATTTGTCTATTGCCTATGAGGTTGATGTTCTGTGGTAGTGAAAGGTGGCTAGGTGTTGCTGTTGATTGCAGGTTTGCCTGACATTAATTTAGCCTGACCTGTCTCAATGTAGTGGTTTAGCAACTTCATGTTGGGCATAAATTTTGAGAATGCCGTTTGAGAAACTTGTTTTTTTTATTCGTTGCTTCTGCTGTTCTATGATAAAGCACTCTGTCATTGTATTAGATTTTCTTTTACTCATTTGTCAATAGCATTACATTACTGGTGTGGAAATAAGGAAAAAAATTGTTGCCGGACATATCTTTCACTTAGTGACACATGTGAGATAGCAATGCTGTCAAGCTTTGCAACTTGGGATTGTACAGGGGCGTTGTGAGCCACCCCTTCCCCTGCTTGGTCCATGGCGAAGCCCTGTGAAAGCGTAGCATTTATTACTTATCAAAGGCTCTAGATTGCCTAAAATTTAACAATTCTGATAGGATGTACTTTTCGAAAGGGAGCGAACTCTTTTTTGTATGTGACCACATTGGATCGTCAAGTCAGATTGGTTCTAACGGCAGCAAAACAGTCACTGGGTCTCATAGAAAAACAACAATTTATATTATTACAAACGAAGATTTTACCTTCAAGTTCACCGTGACCAACTGCTACATGAAATGCAAGACGATCTTTCTTGCACTTCATTACTATCAGCCCTCTGCGTTGTGTCTATCCCCTCACCTTGTTTCGACCGAGCAGCCCTTGCCTCAACAAATCCTGCAACGTTTCCATTCCGACCACATACCACGTTGTTGAAGACATTGATACTGTTAGGATTGATTACCTCATAGTAGCATGATTGCATTGTGAAATACATTTTGGTTTGATCAGTCATTATATCCTACTACAAAATATCCTTGCTTGTTTCTTAAGGTAAGATTGAAATTGCGCAAATCTTTGTTTCCCTTTTTTATGCTCCATAGATATGCTTTATTAACCAAACGGTCAGTAAAATGTATTCATTTCATACATCGACATTTTGATAACAAGTACTGGGCTATGACAGCCGATAGATATCAGATATCAAGGCAGCCTTGATTGTGCAACATGATCCAAACAGAAATTTCCGACTCACGCGTGTGTTTAATTCATGGGAATACTGAGAGAAGTTAGGGCAAAATCACCATGGACTTGAATGTCCCGAATCAAAGCAAATGATGCAATTTGTTTGATCAACTTGCACATGGTTTTGCTGGAAATATGTGCCGGACATTTCCGAAGACACCGAACACTTTTGACCAGTAATGTTAAAAATCCTGCCGGACATGTCCGATGTCCAGCAGCTGTTTCGACCCCTGCATTAATTGACTTGGGATCTGTTGCAAGGTTCTATGAATTATGATCTACTGTATAATTACGTTTTCCTTCCCAGATACTATTGAGTCATTGTTGCCTACACATGTGGATGATAGTCACAAGCCATCTGTTGGTAAGACCATCTGTAGCCAATTGCTGTTGTTGTTCTCGTTGCTTTTGCTTTTATGTTTTTGTGTAAGGTCAAATATAAATATAAAGGGTGCTGCATGTGCATAAGTCAGACGGTTTACATGCCACTTTGTATGTGTGAATTAATATTATCCACTTTCTCAAAGTAAGTTCTGATTATGGTTTGGGTGCCTTATTCGTTAAGCAGATAAGTTTCTGATCATTCTTACTGAAGACCTTCATGTTTGAATTGTTACTTTTGAAGTTATTATGATTTGACGGCGTTCGAACTTTTTGACTTTAAGATCGAACACCTTGTTCTCAGATTGAATGTCTACCTGTTTTGTTATTGTCCTTTATTTTCGGACAAGGCACGTAGCAGAAACGTGTGAAAAATGAAAATGTTGCTGAACGAACTGGATTTGTCTTGAGCCATAGTTTTTTTAAGTGTTTCTGTTTTTCGGAACCTGCTGTGTTTAATGTGGTCGAAATTTCTACGCATTACGTGCTCTTACCCAACTGCAGTACATGAAATCCCCATGCCATTTGGTTCACATAAATGACAGTACCTACTTCTTCTTCTTATTATTATTATCACTTTCTTTAACCCTATTTCACCTGGGGGGGTAAAAACTACCCCCCCCCCAGTAAAAATTCTTAAATAAAAAAAAAATGAGGCAGGCCGAAGGCCGGAACCAAATTTAGTTGTGCATGTTCTGACCAAATTTCGTGCCAAAAGGACCATCGGTTCACGAACTATGAACCTTTTGTCAGCCCTATCTGGAGCTATTTTCATGTTGATTCAATGATTAATAGAAGCATAGAGACAAATGACCAGCTTTCCTAGAAATAACTTTACCACCACAGGAAAGAGCAACTAATCAAGCTTTCTAACAAGTGGTCAACAAGCCTGTAAGAGTCACTAGTTCTTATTTTACATCTGTTTGAAAATTCTCCACGTTTTTCCTAATTTTCGTTAATTATTCATGAAAAATGATGATATCAGTAAAAAATTAGCAGGTATAACAGGTGGTTCTTTACATTTTTAGCAAGTACTATACCAGGGCTACCTTCACACCAAAAATTAGACTAATAGGTGCAATAGTTTTCCTTTTAGGGTGGGGGTAGTTCTTACCCCCCCCCCCCAGGAGTTTAACGTACATAAAAAAGCCCAGGTTTAATAGGGTTAAGGTTGGCATTAAATATACTGTACAGCCATAGTTTACATTGGCAACCTAGGCTATTCATGCCAACTATGTTAAAAAAACCTCTATGCATAAAATACATTTGTCAAGATAAAATATTGCGTAAAATACATTTGTTACAACCGTCGGAATAAACTTTTCATAAAAGTCATTAATATGTATGGAATCAGTGAATGTAAAATATAAAGAGCAATTTTAGTCATCTTAAGCAAAGGATCGGCTTCCGAAGAACTAGCACCTAAATAAATCCATGACCTGAAGCATATCTTTTGCACAGTGTACAAGAACAACCCACCAGTTGCCACTTCCTTATTTTGGTTTTAAATTCTTCCAAAGTTTCTGACTTCCGAAAGTCTAAAGGCATGACATCCCAGAGTTCTGGCCTGTATATGAAATTGAATTCAGACGATACCGAGTAGTCCGCAGATTGTTGGATTTTACATTTGATCTATTTCTGAGGTTGTATGCTGCTTTGTTGTTTGGAAATACCTCTTGCATGAATGGAGGGTTAAGGCCTGCCTTAGTCTTAAAAATTTCAATCGCTAGTGTTTGAAGATTCCTGTCATGGATAGCCCCTGAGTTATATCGATCAAGCAGTTCCTTGTAAGAGCTGCTATAGTCCTTATAAACCATTGTCAGGGGTCTCTCTTCCAGTCTGCTAATGTGACTATTTAACTGACAACTGCGAAACATCCAAATGAGACTGCAATATCCAAATAAACTTCCAAAGAAGGATTTCATACTAACTCGAAGTTGAGCTGAGTTTAAACTCTCTGATATATGAGCGATTGCATGCAACTTCTGACTTGCTACACTACACATGTTTAAAACGTGCTTTGTAACCAGTTCTGGTCATATGTTCCAAACGTGCTTTGTAAACGTTCTGGTCTAGGGCGTTTATTTCAGCAAGAGTGACAAGTTCGTATGCGTGTTCAGAAGGTTAATATGTTAACCATTCTTTCTTGGTGCTTGTTTCCTGGTCTGCAAGTCTTTGGCAGAGGAGAGAATAAAATTCCACTCATACTATTTGGTGCTTCTGAGCTGCGGCATTCGTGCTCTGCGGAATGAGTGGTTGCATGCCAGCCTTCTGGTGAGGCATGTGTGGAGAGGTGTACCTTAGTATGAAAGCACTGTAAAACTGGTTGCTTTAGAGTGTTAACAAACTATTTAAGATTCATTCATTATATGTTTTTGTCTGGAATGTGCCCTCCCCATCAGAAACAAGAAAATTTCAGTTTTCAATGCTAAAAAAATGGCCATTCTTAGAGTTTTTTCAAATTATTTAAGAACACTTTTATAGTTGTTTGTAATTTTTGGTGTGAATCTTAGAGACAGAATAGCTAATGTAATGAAGCCATTGAACGTGTCTGAGAGAATTCTTGTTGGAGTTGGGTATGGGCATTGTTACTAGCAAAAGATCCAAAAGTGGATATTTCAGGATTTTTTCAAAATATTTCTAGAAAGGTTTTCATTAGTTTGTTGTAATGTTTGGAGTCTTAGATGCAACCCTAAATTTTATTGATAGCCTTGCCAGCGGCAGGTTACTCCTAAAACTGGCCATTGTTGAGTTTTTTTTGGAATGTCTCAGGAGCACTTCGCTTTTTTTTAATTTTGATGGTTACTGCTATTCCCCTCATGTTAGGTTCTATACTATTGGCAAACATGTGACCAGTAGCATTTTCTCAATCTGATAGATCTGATGCTGAACTGGCATTATAAAGAAACCATTTTGCAGGAGCCCTCGGATTCTGTTTTCTTGTTTTCCTTCAATTTTCAATGCCCATTTGATTTTCATTGTAGACAAGAAGATGCATTCCCACAAATCTTATCAACGTGAGGAACATATAAGTAAGTTTCTATGTGTACTTTTCTGTATTGTGCAGTCCGCGTCAGCTCCCGTTCATTTTAGATTGCTGTATTGGGAAAATATTTGTTCCTTTTGTTGCTACTTTTGTTTTAAAGAGATTGAAAATAGTTTGGCAGCAATATCCTGGATTCTCGAGTTTAACTTCAAACTTTCATGACTGCCAGCTTGTTTGATTTTTGTTTACTTTTTTGTTTGTTTGTTATCATTCCTATCGGTTACAAGGAGAATGATTCACCTGCTTGTTTCCTGTTTAAATGTGGATTTGTAGCAATCTTACTTCAACGCACCCTCTCCAATTAGACCTCTCAGGAGCGAACTCAAATCCATTCCTTTGATTGATCATATGAGCAGTACAGATTTGAGCGCAATGCATCTCATTACGAAATAGAAACAAAAATAGACCATAAAAAGGTACTTTAGAGGAAGGGATTAGTAGGGGATGAATTCGCTGCCTGATTTTGTTAGTGGTCGATGTCATTATCTTGAATTTCCCCCGGGTTCAACTGCACAACTTGAAACTAGTTAGTGAATATTTCGAGTCAAGTAAAGCAAAAAGTTCAGAACGTCTTTTGTTAACTTCCTCTATGGCAATTTTATGCCAGCAACCTGCTTCTTCAATAATCCATTGCGGTACAATACAGTGATCCACTGATGTTTAATATGGAGAAATGCCCACATCTAAAAGGGCATAGATGATTACATTCATGTGTGACTTCTTAGGTAACATGCTCTAAGTAGAGTCATATTTTTTTTCACAGACAGGATTCTGAAGAAGTTGAACATCGAAAGAGATGCTGTACATAAATATGTGACTGTATCGAGGCGTGAATCAATGGAGGATGTTATGGTTCAAGTTGGAGCTGATGCTACCAAAAGTGTTATTGTGAGTATTGTGTGCATACCTGTGTAGTGTCAATATTCTCTAAAATGCTTGTAAAATGGCATTAAGTCACCATTTCTGATATATTAGAGCAGTGCAGTTCCTTATGAAACAGATTTCTACTGAGCAGTTTGCTTTTACTCTTCTTACCGTCGGACATGTCCAATGACTCATCGATTTTCCATCGGACATGTCCAATGACTCATTGATTTTCCATCGGACATGTCCAACAGGCAAAACTCTTACAAACAGCCACGGTGATGTTCCCACAAACAGGAAATGACTGGGGAGAAAGATAGCTATTTTCGCAGGTACCTTCATTTGCATCTTGACTCATCAGTCCTGACTAGATTCAGTATTAGTTGGCATATTCCTCGTATGCAGCAGAACCCCATACACCGGCCTTTCTAACCCCACTTGACAACAACACACGGACAGGCATCGCTGACTGGCAAGTTTTCTGTCAGAGCAGCTGATTTATTGTGGATGTTGGACTGACAGGGCAGTTATTCACAGTTCATGCCTAACAATGTGGATCACGGCTTCTGATAAACAAATTTGTTGAACACATTTTTACATGTTTCAAGCACACATCTTTTAGCCTAAAAATATTTCCATTTTTACTAATTTTCAAGCTTGGACGGAATATTTTTCATGATTTTTATATGTCCTGCCTTCACATTTTGCAGATCATTATGGTCGATGCTGAGAGTACATGCTTGTCACTTCAAGCTCATATGTTCGGTTGGGCACGATCGGATGGGTGCTTATGGAACCATGCCTAAAGTCACTCTGAATCTTGAAAATAAGTCATGTTTCCATGTCATACTTTGCAAGCCAGACACATTGCTAACCAGTCCACGAACCCAGCCACAACAGCGAGCTAGTGTAGTGCTCACCCATGCAAGTTTTATTACCAGAATGTGGTAGACTGTCTGGGGCCATAGCAAAATAAATGCTTCGTCAACACCAGTATCTTTCAGACGAATGACCTGCAGAAATAAGTTCAGTGTTCTCTTTTCGTTGCAGAAACGCCGAGATAAAGCAGTATCATTGCGCTCGATTTAAAATGAGCGTATAATTATGTCCTGTGTTGTGTATTATCTGTGTTTCGCGGCAGCAAACCTTACATTTACTGATCGTTCTTTTGCAACAACCTGAACCATTCTTTTCCTCTCTCTCTCTCTGCTTGGTAGAAAATATCGAGAGTGTAGACAGCATCCTATCTGAAATAGATACTTAAAATTCCAATTATTAACTAAATTTTATCAAACAAAGCACTCACTGTCCAGGACAGTGAGTTGCAACTTTTCTCAGTATTACTATACTGTAGACTTTTTTCAGTCTCCCATTCTGCGTGTATGCTTCCCAGATGGTCAGTAATACCTTGCTTTAGAGCATGCTATGTGACTCAAGTTGACTTCTAAAGGGAAAGCATGTAGTGTCATTGATAGATTGATAGGTTAAACTTAACAGACCATAGGAACACAAATTAGTGGCACTATATATGGTTGAAACACATGATACAGACAATATAGCACATGCTTATCAATGAGATTTTTGGCTGGTGAGTGATCTGTGCTCTCCTGATGAGACCCTGAGATGAGTGGCAGGGGAGCTGTTCTATAACAAAGCTGTGTATAGTAGAGCTATCTACTACTCACCTGGGGAAAGTAAGGTGTATATGGAGGAGAGAGCCAGTGATGGCTCATCTCTCAGTGAGAAGCCTGATAGCAAATCAGAAAGAAACCTGGCAACTGATTGTGGGCAGCTGATTGTGACAACTCATACTTCTGTTGGTTTGAAAATAATATGCATCTGTTCAAGATTGACTTTGCTAACTGGATCTGTGGGATGAGTTCCCCAAGCCATCAAATCTGGTGGGAAGTGCTTGAATAAAACACTGAATGCATTATTGTGTATTTTATGATGATTTAGGATCGCTACCCTGACAACGTCGTGTACGATCTTCATGACGCCTTCAATGCTGAGAAGATCCACAGCTTCCATTTGGAGAAAAATAGGTTTGTATGCGTAATTTTATCAGTTGCACGTGAATGTCCCTTGTCATGACGACGCCTGCTGCAGTGTGCCCTTTGAAAATCCCATGCCCTTTTGTAAAGCGGTGAATTTTTTTACAGTTTTCAGTTACCTATTAGAAATAAATGATACTTCTTCATGGAAACTAATTTGATTGTAGTGCTATGTATCAATTATGTTTTGCCTTCTCGATTTCAGGCTGCTAATATTTCGGGGATTGCTATGATTTTTTTGCTTTAATTGTGACATGTAATATGAAAGTCTTGTTCGTCAGCTGTACATCTTGCAAAAGATGTAGAAGTTTTGATGTTCATTCTTTTGCTCATCTCCTTTCATTTGTTTTGCGTGCAGTGACTTTATCTCTTCTGATTATGCCCTTCATTATCAAGGCGAAAATGGGGAGGAACTTGTTAGAAAGGTCTGTACTTTTTCTTTTTGTTTGTCTTATATTTTCCTTTTATCTGATTGCCCTTTTGATATGGTTTATAGAGAAAGTTGTTTATCTGGTTAATTTCAAAATAAATCTTTTATTGCTTACTTCATTTTGTAGCGTATATAGTCATTTTTGATTGATGTTCTGTATTGTAGAAACTGTTCAGTTTGCAGCAAAGTAGAATAGACTGAAGTTTATTAAGTGATTTTGCAAGAAAATAGATAAGCAATTATGTTCAATGAAATTCCTAATTGTAGGCATACTATTACAGTTTGCATGGTTGAGCTTGCTAGCTTTTTCAAAGGCTCTTGATGCTGTGTTTGTTTTTGTCCCCCGCAGAGCTTTCCTGAGGACAGCTTTTATAATGGTAATCTGAATGGTAACGAGAAGGCATCAGTTCATGTTGCTGTTAAAGATAATGCACTGAGGTATGATTTCCTTGATGGAGTTCGTTTACGTATCATCATTATGTTGTCAGTAATTTCTTCATGGAGTTTGTGATCTTCCACATGGAGCAGAACTATGTGTATGGCACTAAAAACTTCTGTTGTGCCATCTAAAGATTGCCTCTGATTTCCCCTAGGAAATTATTTATCTTGCTAACTTCTAGGTGCCTATGGTATTGCACACCCATATCTTCTGTTGTACAGTTGTCACTCTTGAACGGTTCAACTTGCCGTCCGCTAAGGTTTTTTGAATGCCATGATAAATCCTGCTTAGGGAACATTCAATAATTACGTCACACTAAATTCGCCATTTTACACCCACCCACCCCCCTTCATCACGCTGCGTCACGTTTTAAATATAGACCCCCTTGCGTGACG
>JAOBRC010341794.1:0-12933 GCA_027575255.1 Scolionema suvaense
TTCAGGACCTAACCTAAGAAGGTTGAAATTAGGTTATTTCAACGTTGAAATAACGTCAGCGGACGTCAGACTTTTTTCCATCTGAACCAATTTTCAACGTTATTTCAACGTTGCCGCTGAACGTTATTTCAACGTTGGAATAACGTTGACGTGCCCACTGGGAGCAGTATAGCCAGGGAATGTCAAGGTAAATATTCATTGGAGATTTTAGCTTTATTTGTCTTTGTCTCCATACAATGGCTTTATATGAAATATGAATCTGGGACAAAAAGAAACAAAGATTTTGATCTGTGGAACCAAAGCAGATAAAGCTAAAATCACCTGTAGTTTTTTGCAGAACAATATGGTAAGCTAACCTTGAAGGCCAAGTTTGCTTTGTGCATTACCAATGGGTTTTACGTTTGTACAACACTGTATTTCAACATTTTTTCCTTTGCTCTGGCCATTATTCTCATTGTTTTCCCATTGTTATTTTTTCGAAAGGCTATATCTCTGGATCTAGAGCAGATATTGGAATTCTGTAAAGGCCGGTTTTGTCAAGATTTTGAGAGCTGTTTGATTCACTCATAAACTCAGAATTGATTTTCCTGCTGTACAATCCTAAGGAAAAGTATAATTGTTTAGTTCCTGCTCTTTTTACAGTTCCATAGCTGATGATTCATTCTAATTTTGCGATTCATAGTACTGTTTTGGAGCACAGTTTATGGTCTATGATGTGTACTACCTCAAGGCCTTAAGGTGGTACACAGGGAAGAAATTTTTGTGGAAGAAATTATGGAATTTATCTTTGCAGTTCTGACTTTAAAAACATGGTATTTTGACAAAGAAAGCATCAAAGAAAGACTACAAATAAGATTTTAGTGCTTTGAATGGACTGCTTGCGATACAGTACTTATTTTTGACAATTTTGCGAAATAAATTTTGCACTTGGCCGACTACTAGTGTTTTTCCGGAAGGAATTATTGCGAAAAAGACCGATGCAATATTAACTATGATGAAACAATGTATTTGTAGTTTGAGGCCGTATGTAGCTGGTCTAACGTGCCTGAGTATTGTGGGAAGAAGTTTCAGGCTGACTTAGTGACGGTAGTTGGCACTCTCACTCAAATCCACCAAATTACAGCAGTGCTTTGAGAAATTAGCTTGTTTAGCTATAGCTGTTCCATGCATAGCATAGTTTAGAAACTGAGTGACCTATTGTGAGGTACCGGTATGATTTTGTAGAGTACTTTTCATTGAAGTTAGAACTCTTTTTCAAAAGGTCATAATTTGAAAACACATTGAATCTATCTAGCTGATTGAAATCAAGGTGAACCATTATTTTCGGTTTTCCAGTTGAGATTTCTGTTGGCGACCAGAGCTTTGCTCACTTGGGATTGTAATATTGTGTGTCAATTGGTCCTTGTGAGATATTCACAGACTCTCGCCCAAGGTGCAATTGATGGACTGAAAGGTCTTAAGGCTGTTAGCTAGCTGCTCTGAAACACGACACAGGAATCAGTCGCAAGTGAGTGATATAGTCTCTTTCCAAAGATGATAATTTGCACGTGTAGTGGCTACAGGATCTTGATATAGAATATCTTCAGTGACGTATGTTTAACCCTACCCCTACTGGGACTTTTTGGGTTTCCCGGTAATGATGAGGGAAGACAGGTTCCGTTTGTTTACAAAAAGCTATGTATCCATAAAACTTGGTACGCATGCAGGACCGTATATGAGGAACTCAATGACATAAATTTAGGTCAGGGATTCTGCAGGTGAGGATGATGAAGGCTTCATTTTGTTAAGTTCGCCCTTATGTAGCGATCTATTGTTTTCAGGATCATATCATCATCGACGGAGGACAGAGGGTATGCGGAGGGGGGAGGGGGGCGTGGAAGGGGTATTCCAAGATTTTGTAAGATGGCTATGTTTGTTTTGTAATATGTGTCAAATTTGCTTGTTTGTTCTCTATTAAACAACTTTTACTGTACATTTTTCATTTTGTCATCTGGTTATTAAGGTTACAGGATTTGGTGTAAAATAGTCACATTTTTAAGTCTGGTACCAAAATGGTCCATAGCTGTCATTGACAGAGTTGGCAAAATTGTGTTATCAGAAGCTAAGAAGCTCTTTTCAAAATTTGTTCATGAGTAAAATATAAGTTGATGCAGACTGGCAACTGTCACAAGAAGGTGATTTGACAAATTAAAAAGTTGTGAACTCACTGTTTCGTTGTAAAATATTTGAGTTCTTATTACCAAATTCTCAGTGGAATGTTGAAACGAATTCCTCATTTCATAGTGGAATTAAAAAAAAATTCCTTTCTTCACAGTTTGCAAAATTTCCATAGTTAATGGGAGCAAAATCAAATTGTGCATTTTTTTGATACACTGTTTGTGAATTGTGATAAAAAATGATGCATTCATATCTTTTTAGTTTTTTGTTCATCTGCCAATGTAAAACAGAAGGTACTAGCTGCAAGTTAAAGGAGCACACTTCCATATAGAATGTTGAGTCGCCGTTTTGTCACGTGCATAATGTCCCCTTGTATTTAATTGATTAGTGACAAAAGAAAAACATAAAATTTTGCTTATGCCGATTCATGCTGCTAAATCTCCGTTTTCAGGTGGCGTCACACACTGAATTTTGACCCAGTGTATTGCATTTGAAGAAATACTTGATTTTCGTTGGTTGTTTTCTGTATTCAACTGTGCTGAGATAAATTTCAATGCACGAATGTATGTGTCCTTTGTTTGTTTTTCTAGGTCATTGAAGGTCCAAAGGAAGCTCAGAATGCTATAGCTGTGTTTCACCTTCACCCGCGCATTCAAACTCGCTATATCAGAATTGAGCCTGTTTACTGGAAGATTGGCAATTATCCTTGTCTTCGAATGGAAATAAAAGGCTGTCAATCAAACCTAGGTTTGTTCCACTGTTGCAATTCTCGCTGCTGGATTAAAAATACATGCGTACTGGCCTGCTGCAGTTTGCAGATCTAAACTTTATTTTTTGTCAGTTTTAACCTGTGTTTTCAGATTTCAAGAGAATTAATAACATGGTTTAGTCTTAAGTGCAGCGACCACTTTAATTGTGTATTTAGGCCTGGTTTATGTCTGGGCGGACGGTGTCAGAGGACTAGGTTGATGTCTTGCAGGAGGCAGGAAATGCTTAATCAAGGGCCCGGATTAGATTGCAACCTTCAGTTAAATTTAACATCATTCCTGTTGGTTCCTTTATATAAATACCATCTGGTTTACCTGACATTTTCCGGTTGAATTCAAAAACTTGATCAATGAGATTTATTTGAGAATCTGCTGTTATCTCTGTACACTTTGCTTGAAAATATGTTGTTTCGGATCACCCTCTAAAATTTGTTATTACATAGTTTTACATAAATTTATTGTTAACACCTAACTTGGTTAGACAAATGAAAGTATAGCAATCAAGCTGTGATGTGGCCCAACAGTCCTTTTATTCAGAATCATGTAAGTGTATTAAGCATAGCCTATTTGCTGGCTTTGAGATGTGCCACTGTTGCTTTGTATGTCAGGAACTAGCTGTGACATGAAAAATGTTTTGGCTTATTGATCTGCGATAATGCATTTTCCAGTGACAGTCAAAGGTAAAACTGACTTCTGAAGACCTACAGGTATAGCTAGTGCGACCATCTCTATTTACTTGCTATGATAAATGTTTCCTTGTTTGACAGACATGGTTGATAGAAGGATTTTAATGATTCTATGGGTGGTAGTTAATTGAGTAAAGGAAATAGCTGAGGCAAAGGTTTCATTTACCAGGACATAATATCTCTAAACAAAACATGGAAATCATACGAAGCAATGCTTCGAAAATACTGCTGGTTTCAACTAGGAACATTACCCTTGGTTGTTTGGACCTTTAGAGGAAAACTCCACCAAACAATTGACCATGGTTCTATTGGTAAAGATTCCTCTGCTGAATCAAATAAGTTATGTCAAATTAGCTGGGCGACATCCTGTCAACTTCTTATAAAATGATCTCAGAAGCACAAAATGAGTAACTGTTCTCAGAAAGAAGACGACAAATTTGATTTGCGACAGGTTCCGACTTGTTCACCAGTCATCTTCAGGCAACCAATTCATCAAGCAAAATCTGCATCGTAGCACAATTAAAATAATTTTTTTCTGAATTTCTGAGGTGAGATGCATGATTGCTTTGTTTTTGCTAGATTTTACTTTTCAAAATGTAGTTGTGTCTTATTATGGCCATAATTTTGTTGCTTTCTTTAATCTACGTGTTTCCTTGATTGGTTTCCCAAGTTTTGAGCTACTGTTCTTTCGAAGCTTGTATATGACCATGGTATTCTTGCCTGACCTAATCAACTTATTATCTTTTTTTCTCTTTATTGTCCTTTAGATGTATCTACAACACAAACAACTATTACTACTAAAGATTTGAGCAGTAATCGTATCTTGTGTATGGAACCCAAAGCTAGATTGTGTAAGAAGGTTAAAGAGGGTACTCTGATCATATTTAAAGGAAAACGACAGAATGATTGCTCTGGTGTAATGAATCAGTTTGTTTACGGCTCAGATGGTGCCATTACTCATGTCTGTAGCAAGTTAAAGCTATGTCAGAAATTGGATGGTTCTGGTCGGTTGGTTCTTTCAAGTAGATGTGCTGCGGCTGACCAAATCTTTTATCGAACTCATGTAAGTGTTGCTGATTTTGTTGGTGTTGTTGTTGGTGGTGTTGTTGTTGTTGTGCTTCAGGAAAGTGGCCATAGACTTGCTCTGCTTCTCATATCTATTGCTGCGTAGTTTCTACTTGCTGCATACACTAATAAAAACGATACGCCTGCACGTGATGTTGGAGAAGTAAGGGAATGTTGGCCGAGAAATTGCCATGTTTGCAGCCATTTTTCACCAGTTACTATAAAATATTTGGGTGATATGGTTTTTAGTGTTTTTTATTTTGAGATGAAAACTTGTCTATGTTGCCAATATTCAATGAAATTAGAATTTTATAGGAATGTGACAGCTAGAAAACTGCACTTCTCTATAGACTTGAGTAATTAAACAGTTTGTTGACTTCAATGTGGCTAATTTAATGTAGGCAATATTGATGTACAGCTTGGAGGTCATTGCGAATGTTCTCACGGAACACTGTATCTTTGATAAAAGACTTTTCAACAGATATTGCATCTGTTACTTTCAGCTGCTCATTGTGTTGCTACTTGGCCTTGTAGCTATTGTTTGTTAACACTTGGGGCACAGCATTGTATAACTTTGATCAGTTGCCAGCGTTCGTATCAATGGTTGCTAATCGAGGTGTTTAAATACTGCTAGGCTTGCTCACAAATAGGCCAATCATAGAACTTTGAAATAGTTTGCAGTAAAAATATTTTAAAGGGAGACCATGTTAGTTCCTCTGTGTTGCAGCGTATAAACAGATCTGATTAGCTGCTACATAGTACTGGAAAGGTTTTCAAAACCTGTCGGATGAACAATAATGCATCAAAGGCATGAATTGCTTGCGTATGAAATATGACAAAATACAAGACATTATCGAAGTATTCTTGTGAGGTATAATCTTTCGGATAAACTTTATGAGGGTATCTGTGTAGTAGTTGTTACTGTTTTGATTTAAACTACAGGACTTTGGCCTGAAGCAGAATTCATCCGGCAAATGTATGCAAGTAAAGGATTTTCCAAAATCAGGATCGCTGGCTGTTCTTAGTGACAACTGCACGTCTGAGGATGGGAGGCACATTATCAAGTTTCCTATCCATGGTAAGACCAAAGGTGCCTTTTGTACGATTATTTGAGAGCCTTTCGTATAGTGATAGTATTGATAGGATTTGATGATGTTATTGGGTTCTTCCCTCGCAGTTGCTTTTACATTATATAGTCATAGTGACATCTTGTTTTGACTTTGTATTTGTCTGGGGTGCGGTTTCTGAGTAGTTAACAGGTGTATTAGGTGATGCTTACTCAAAGGCCCGCATCAAATGGCAACCATCAATTAAATGTTATTTTTGATTTAAAGTTCTCAACAATTTCAGTACGTTACAGATTTTTTGCAGATGTGGGTATCTTCCTGTTATGGCTAATGCTTTGGCTGGTGGTTGGTCTCTACATCTATATCTCATGTCCTAGCCTCTGTAACTGCTGCTTTTCACATTTTAGGCTTTCATACTGTAGTCTTATGAAAAGAAAATAAAAGCACTTCATTTTATCGATTTTATTGATGCCGATGTTCGTAACTTTTTGTAATTTGGGAACTTAGGCTTGGTAAAATGTTTTTCATGCAAGGGGGCGGGAAATTGTTGATGTTGGAGGATTATCAGATGGCTTGTAAAAAATGTTAATGTGCACCAGCACACTATTGTTGGAAGCGTCGTGAAATAGGCTGCTAAAGGAACTAAATAACTGTATACTAGCAAATTCATGTTTTGTATCAACTCGCATAAATGGATCTGAAATTGTTATGTTGGAACAGCATGAGGTATGAAATATGCTGCACTATCCTGCTTGTACTGCTTAGAACATTGAGGCAAAAAAGTTTAAGACTATAATTCTCTATGAAGGTCTTCCCCTCAAAGCCTCATCCCTTTCCATTAAGCATCCATCGTTTGTGTGAATATGCAAATCACATGCACACTCCTTGTAAGCACCAGCATGGCCCTGTACAACTGAAGACAGGAAGCTTATAACATCAGAATGAAAGTCTTTTGAACCATATCCAGTTATGGTCAACTGAGTAGCAATAGACATGGCTGACTCTCCAAAAGTGAAACAATCCACAACTACACTTTTTGAACAGTGTTTTCCATCTTCCTGTTCGATCATAGAGAAGCAATACTGATAAGTCATAAGTTGACAGGTTTTAAAGGGAAACAATGGTCAAAAATGAAATTTTAACGCATGATAGAGCTCAGCAAAACGTGACACACGGTTTTTATTTCATCACAAAAACCCATGTAGTTTCAGAGATATTTAGTCCCAAAGTCCAGCAGCTACCATCTTGCCACTAATTACGCATGATGTCACTGGTGTCACACACAAATTATCTACATATTTTTCCAAAATAATACTCCACATTGAATTATTGTAAAGGGTTGTCTCTTTCATTTCATCATAAACCTATGCAATTTGTTTAAGATCCAATATAGAAAATAACGTAAGGTTTCGTTTTACCTAGGTAATAGCAATGCTTGACAACGGACTCCAATGACATCATGAAAACTAGAGATGGTTGCTGCTTGACTTTGAGAACAAATATCTGCAGAACTAAGCAAGCTTTCGTTATGATGTTGATGGGAAATCCCATGTTTTGCTGTGCTCTATGGTCTGTTAAAATTTTGTTTTTGATCGTTGTTCCCCTTTAAGCTGGTAATGCCTTGTTTTGTACGCATCGGTGTCACATTGTAGTATAACAATAATCTGTTCTATTGAACTCTATTGCCCTGCTCAGCAAAAGTGGTTGTGATCTGCTCGAGAATCGGCTAAGCAAGTGAAAGAGGCTATGATTTGGCCCTTCACTCTCTTTTCACACCAATGTTTTGTTTGGGCTCCCAATTTCAATGAAAACTTTGATTCCTGATACTGTTCGGTAAATGGGCACTTTACTAAAAATGCACTTGATGTATGGAAAATTGGTTTTGCTTTGCGTGGGAAGTACAGGAGAAAGTTTGCTTGATGAACACTACATAATGCGTAGGAGGCGGGGGTTCAAATACTTGATTTTAGTACATATTTATTACTCTGTCACTGATTTCTTTGAACTTGATATTTCAGAAAAGACACGATAGACAATGAAGGAAGTACTTTTTCTGTCTTCTATTGTGGTTGCAATTTTTGGAAAGTTATGATGATGTAATCAAGGTGTAGCTATTTGGTCTGGCTCTACAGTTATACCACGGTGTGTTCTTTTGGTGCCATTTGCTGTTAGTTGAAAAATAAAATGAATATTATGAAAGTGCATGAAAAGTAATTGAATATTATTGCATAAATTGGCTGTCTATTTCCTGAGTGCCGTCAACTTTTTTATGTGTTCTGTTTAGATTGTGAAGTACCAATGGGGTTTGAGACTGGGCAGCTCCCGAACAGTGCTTTTAGTGCCAGCTCTATTCTAAATCATAAGTATGCCGCTTTCAAAGCGCGACTCTTTCAGGGTGTCACTGGGTGGTGCCCAAACACGAAAGCAGCTCAAGGTAGCTGGTGGCAAGTAGATTTGGGAAAGGTAAGACTTACAATCCCCGATGAGCTGATCAGGGAACTGCCGAAGAATTTTGTTATACATTGACTTATTTATATTTCGTCATTGGCCTTGTAAGCCTGCGCCACAGTACGGTCTAGGTACGTACTTAAAGACTGTTGGGCCGGATCAAATCATGGTCAGCAGAGTAGAAACAAACATGGCCGACTATCCAGAATAAAAACAATCCACAGCTAAAACTTTCAAAATCTGATTCATGCAAATAATTATTTTCTTCTAAGCTGCGATTTCATTTGCCTGTTATCTCATGGGTGATAGCGAAGGTTTGAAGTCAAAAGATGACAGGTTTAAAGCAGGGATGCTTTGTTTGGCATGTATCTGCTTCACGCTGCGTGGTTTAACCACTGTAAACAATGCTGTGTGATTCTTTGTTTTGGACTCAGTCACCCAGCTGCGCAAACTGGGTTGTATTCTGCAAATCAACTGGATAATCAAGTGTGCACATGATAGAGAGGCTGTGATCCGGCCCAACAATCTTTGAATGGTGGTTAAGACATTATCTCATAAGGAGTGAGTGAGGAACAGGATTGTGACGAGCGTGACCATGCTTATTCACGAAATTTCTAATCAACGAAACATCTCTTGCTTTAAAAATTAGTGTTGACAACATCATCATTATCTTGTATATTAAAATAGTTTTTGCACTGCCTCTATCTGTATCTACTATCTCATTTAAATATTCTTTTGGTTTGCTTTTTATTGTTCATTTGCTCACCTCTTTCTCAATGTTTTTCCTTGTGCTTCTATCGTAGGTTCATGATAATCTCAATTATAAATCCTGCTTTTGTATCATAGGTTCATGAAATATCTCAGCTCATCACCCAAGGTAATCGTGGATCCTGGATTAGCGGTTACCATATGTTCTTCTCTGATGATGGTCGTAACTGGGAAGGCTTTAGAGGGTCTGCTGGTGACGATAGTGAGGTTTGTTTGATGCCTACATAACAGAAGAATTTGGTTTGTGCTTTAATTTGCGATATCCTGTGAGATAGTTGTTGCTCTAAGATCATGACTTCAAAAGATATTATAAAGTGCATTATCACATCGCAGATTCTACGTTAAATAATCAAGCACAAGTTTGTCCAATGCTGTCAGAGAAGACCTTGTAAACTCAAATATATTTATGAACCAGTGCGTGTTTAATACACACAACAAACGTTGTAGCAGATTTATAATCATGTTCGCGGCTAGCATTGTTCTCTGTAATTGGTATTTTGTTCTGAGGATCAGTAGATAGACAGTTCTCTACTTTTTAACGAAGGTATCGTATGAGATTGACTTGAATAAGTCGTCGCTTTTCACTCGCAATCAATATGCACCCGATATAGTGACCAGTAGCGCGGAGCGCGACGACTTGATACTCTCGTGCTGCTAAAACTAGAATGCATTACATTGCTGCATTAGCCGGTCATATATTGACAGGCAATCTGGGCACGAGTGTTGAATACAGTGACCAGTAAAATTCACTCTTGAGCATAGCGCTATTGTTTAGCTTCGGCTCCTGAGCATTCTCATGACGTAATCACAGCGGCGGTTGTTGAGCTGTTGCCAAGAACATAGAAATGTCTGGCGATAAATGGCTCATCTGATATAATCGTGCAGGCTAGATATTACGATGACATAATTAGCGCGGTACGAAGGTATCAAGTCGAGCTTCTCTCTATACAGTCTGACTTTGGACAAATTTGGGTTTGACATTAGTTAGCGAGACTTTGCAAGTCAACGTATGAGACTGAATAACATTAACAACTACAAAGTTTTCCGCTTGACTGATGATCATTTGATATTTTTCAATTTTTTTCTTTTTCTTCACTTCTGTTGTTAGGGTAGATTTTGTTAATTTTGGTTTTATTGTGAAAGTAACACTGGAATCCGAATCATGGAAATTTAATTCTTTATTTTCTTCACAGATCTTCAAAACGAATTGCTATGCCGGTCAGTGCGTTCCTCGACTTGACCGTCAATGTAAAGACCTGTGGAGTGCTAGTGAGTTCCGTAGTTTATGGAAAATCAAGGTGGATAAAGCACTGTTCTAGGAGTCCCAACAGAAGTGGCGATGGTTCAGGGAGTGCGTGACCTGCAACACGTCTCATCTAGCTTTGATGAACTCCATGTTTTTTTAAATCAGTTTCGTATTTTTGATACTATTTTAATGGGGCTTTAAGGTGTTTGTTATAAGGCCCGATAGTGGGTCCACAGCGAATGTCCTGCACATTTTAGCTACCTACACTTTTAAAACGTCTAGATACCCAAAAAACCTGGGTCAAAGCATGGACAGACTTCTCACACAGCAGATCAACGTATCACCACTAATTACTATGGGTACTTGTCGTCAGTTTGTCATGTGCTTTGCCTGAACATAGTCTTTTATAAGATAGATACAAATAGGAGCCTGAAATTTCACATTTGCAACACTCACCAATGTTTTCACTTCATTGATCGTTGGAACAAGTAGCTGTTTCCAGTTCATTAGAGAGGACTCTTCATGGGCCTTACTAGGCAATGTGTGAAATGCAACTGCCTAACTGGTAAATGTGCAGACCAGAGTACAGAGAACCGATGAACTCAAACAAAATTCAAAGCTATATGTTGCCTTTCCTTTCCACACTTTAAAGCAAGAACTGTGCTGAACTGATGGTCTAAACAGTGATGCATTTTTGAAAGACAGCATGGTAAATATAGTTTCCAGTGGAACAATTAGCTGTAAAAACTTTCTGGTGCACGCAAAGTTTTAATGCCGATTCTGCATCCCAGTGGTGGCTTGCATACTACAGCGGGGAAAGCCAGACAGCAGGTAACTCAGGTCTAGTTTTAAATCAAAGATCAAATTGGAAGGACATTGCATTCTGCGTAACACATTGAGCGAATGCTGCTGAAGTGTCCATGATCATAAGAATGTTGTTCAGAGTTTACAACAAGATATCATATATCTGTCAGAGGAGAAAGAGTAAACATTGGAATGCTCTTCTGTCTAGATAGTCCTGCTGGTCAATGCACTCAAGGACAAACACAGTTGACCAACATTAATGCATCCATGCATTAGTTCTTCGCAATTTTTCACAACTTAGGCTAAGTTGGCAAAATAGCTAAAACCTGATTTCACAAATGGTGACTTGCAAAGCAGAAATTCGAAGCCTGTCAGGGCTTATTCTAGAAGTTGAGGGTACCATCGGACAGGGCAAAGAAAGGTCAGATATAGATATGATTCTTTTCCAAAATGCTGTTTATACCAGTTTTATTTGAAAAGGTCATTTTTCAGAAACTTTGAAAAGGACAGCATCCAGTTTAAAATAGGCCCTAAAGTCTTATTCTTTACGAAGCACTTGAGCATTTAAGTCATGTGGAGCAGATCATTTGCAAGAACAAGAAGACGTTACTCATCACATAGCAATGCGTTAAAGTATACTAATTGTGTGTATTATGCGGCATGTTACATGTGACGTCAATGCGAGCTTGAAAATTTGAGCAGACTGAATGAAGTACTATTTGTTGGGCAGCCTGTGAGCAGCCGAGGGAGTGTGAGGCACCACCCAAGACAGCTTGATGTGTCTACTAAACAGTGTATGGACTAAATAGTGTGTTGCCTAAACTGTGATTTGAAGTGGATATGTAAACAAGATAATGAGGATACCATTTTCTACTGCTCTAAGAGAGCATGCTCTTAGTGGTCTGGGAATACAAAGCCATATTCGATATAAAGCCTATTAGGTGTTCCGACTAGAGAGTATGAATGACATAAATTTCTATTTATGCTCAAATAACACTATGTAATCGGATTCTGTATCTCCTTTGATCGATGGGTCGCCAATATTGTCAATTTTCTATTCGGTTTTTTTCCTTTCTTCCTTTAGGCCATGGAGATACAGCAATGTACTGTATAGTCTGACTAGTTTCTTGTTCCTAAGTGCAGCCTCTTCCTAATTTCTGTTGTGTAACTTCAAGAAGGTGTTGATGTGGTAGCTTAATATTGATAGAATTAATATGCATTTGTCAATCCATAGTTTGGTAGGAACCAGCCATATTAGCCTATGATACTTTTCATTAGGGTTGCATCCTGTGCTGTAACTGTTTTTTACTCTATGAAGGAAAGGAATGTGTTATGTGAATTTCTTATTGCATCTCCTTACATTTCAAATTTGACGCAAACCTGTCGTACCAGCATGTAATTGTTTATATGGGAGATTGTAACTTGAAAGTTGCGTGAAAGCAAGTATGCTGAAAAACGATGTTTGCTCATGTAGTCTTCTTCATCATGCCAGTACATTGATGGTGCTGTGCCATTTGATCGTGTTTATTTTCCGTATGATTTTGTCACTGCTCAGGAGCCTCACCTGCAGACGAAGCGTGTTGGAAAAAGTTCAATATGGAAGCAGAATTAGGATACGGTACTTGCTCTGTGCAAGCAAATGTATCGTGTGCAGAAAAGTGAGTATCGACAGATTTGCTGATGCTTTTTTTGGTGCTGTCTCTTGCTATACAGAGGAAATACATCGCCCTTTATTTTGCCCTTTATTTTATCGCTTTTTATTGGTGCTATACGTCTCTGTGCTACATATACAGAGGAAATACGTACATCGACCTTCATGGAGATGTCGTAGAGCTAATATCGTACAGTTGACTTTATTGAGTCAGAGAGAGAAGCTTCTGTAATTCTATCGGAAAATGAAAGCAGAGAAGAGTTAGCAGCTGCGA
>JAOBRC010341905.1:0-12930 GCA_027575255.1 Scolionema suvaense
GAGTGTCTCTAACAAAATAAAACAAAACCAATTCACACCAATTGGTTATTAGGATTGTACTACCATCTTCGAAGCATAAAGAATTTGACATGGATTGCAAACCACATGCTCTTACTGTAGAAAACTCGAGGCAAAGGATCCCTTCGTGAACTTGTAATGAGATGTTGTATTTTGTGTTTAAACAAATTAGGTGAAAAGAGTGATTTCCCCTGTATCGTAAGTCACACAGTAAGTTATTTGCAGATTTCCGACGTATGTTTTGGGTAAAAACAGTTGTCCGAATTCTGTCCGAAATTGTCCGAAATTTATTGAAAACAGTCGGAAAATTTTTCGTCCGAAAATAAAACGCCCGAATTATTTTCGTACGAAAATTTTCGTAATTAGTGTAGAAGACAAAGAAAAAGGCAATTGTAATTCAAAGGAAGAACATATTTCTAACAGCTATCACTTCGTTTTCTCGGTTCGTTTTGTAAGTAATTTTTAACTAACAAACACTAACAGAATTACGCCAAGAGAAGTCTGAAACCGGGCTAGAGAAAATACACCTCCATTAAAGTTAAAGTTAAAGTAACAAAGCCTCTGCATGGTCAAGAAGAAACACCCAAGGGACAATGGAGCCTTGTTGGTAGGAAGAAAGATTAAGCACTTTTGAGCCTCAGACAAAAAGATATATGTTGCGTATAAAAAATAAAGCGTTACTGGCGGCCGTGACATTCACGGTGAGTCTCGGGTCTTGATAAAGATGGATAAGAGTTTGAGTTGTACTTTTATGGCACACCCAAAACTGTCCTCGGAGAAGTGCTTGCACTTCCAGGCTCCGATTCTGATCGATCATTTCCAACAAAAGATATGCTGCTGTCATTGGCTCTAATCTTCATGCCATATATGGTCTTTGGTGTTTTGTTTTTTTTTTTTGTGGAACTTATACTGCATGGATGGGGGAAGGGTTAAATGTACCCCAATTCCCTAAATTTTCTTTGGAAAATTGCTATGTGAAAATTGAATGCTTTAGAAAAAGCTTTGTCAGCAGAAAAATATTTACAGCTGAAGTACCAATCAAGTTTTATTAGGAAGAGCTATTAATGAACTTTCAAATCAGTGACCATCGTTCATAATCACAAGAACTTTTTGTATTTCCGGCATGACGCACAATGGATATTGATCAAAATTTTTTGGTAAATTTTTTGCTTATTTCCTGGGATATATGTTAACGTCAGCAAAAACGAAGCGGATCTAATCGGCCGTGCAAATAATTTTTCTAAATTGAATACTAACAGCTACGCACATACCTAAATTAGGACTTATTGCAACTTCACTATGGTTTTTAAGGTGGGGATAGTTTTTGCTCCACATTTTAATGTGCAGGAGAAATCCCATGCAGAGCAGGAATAATTTAGTTGCTGATGTTCTCTTAAAGCAATTACTTGGAGTTGGGTTCACCACAACACTGGTGGTAGATGGTGTAATCATCCACGATTGGAAAGACACGTTGCACGAGGAAATGAAGGACAATGTCGAGCCTGGTGTCGCGCTAACAATAGACAATATTGCATGTGGGACAGTGGTACTCGCGATGGTTTCTGTATGGCATCCAATGAATGTAGCTCCCTGAAAATGGCTGGTGACAGAAGGCGATACACTGTGTGGAGATGGCAACCTAGAGAAAGTACTCCCAGTAAGGATTATAGCTAAATGTCTTATAAGTTGTTTATCTTAAGCAAAAGCAAGCACTCTTCTTTTCATATTTCCGTCAGAATCAAAATAAAAGTTTATATATACAAAGCAGTGAACGTTATTCAGCACTACATAGTGATATCTTATTCAGTCGTAATGATGTTTTGCTATCTAATACAGAAGATTAGTTGTAACTCTTTAAACCCTACGTGGCACGGAGAGGGGGATAGGGCCGAGAGAGTGATCACTATTGTACCTATCAGTGAAGAATTTAGACTTCAATTTTGTTACTTTTCGATAGAATGGCATTCATTCAACACCAGAGGAAAATGGTGTAATCATCCACGACTAGAGAGACACGTAAGTCGAGGAAACGAGGGTCAATGCCGTGAATGGTGTAGATCACAGGGTCGACAATATTGCATGTGGGACAGTGGTACTCGCGATGGTTTCTGTATGGCATCCAATGAATGCAGATCGTTACTGATGGCTGGAGACAGAAGAAGATACACTGTGTGGAGATGGGCATAACTGATTTGAAGTCAATGACCAACATGATTTTGTTAAGATCATCTCCAAGAAGAGAAATTTGTTGGCATTTTCTTGTAGTTAACCTCGAGTGTCGTGACTAATCAGTAAAAAAGGATTAAAAATTTGTACCTCGAATTGTTTGCGCTTTCTCGTGACTAATTCAAGATACTAAAATCAGCAGATTAAACGGAAAACACATCTTCATCATCAGAAGGTGAATCAGCTTATGGGAGGGAGGCAGGTAAACTTGAATTTTAAAAATGTGCAACTATTTCGTGTTTTACGTTTGCTGCCATAAGGGAATTGCTTCGGTCTTTCAGATATTTCTGAAATTGCTGAGGTTGCTACTATTTCTCGTCTTATTTAGTCCTATCCTGTCTTTGGTAACATATTCAAAACGCTCAAAATCGATGGTACTTTGTCCACTTCCAGCCTCTGCTCGAATTCAGTTCTGACTGAGTCTCCTCACTTTCGCTGTGAATCTCCAACTTTGAACTTAGCAAACTTGGATTACTTCCGGCTAGTGTCAGCTGAGTAACAACCTCATGTTTCATCAGTATGCGTTGAATCTATACAAAACGCTACGAATGATTATCATATTGAAGCGACTGGCGGTGTTTAAGTACTAATTTTGGCATAATTACCAAATGGGCCAAAATGCAGAATGCGGTGACAGGAACCAAATAATCTAGTAAGTAAAGACCGGCATGTGCAGCCACAAAATTGAGGACATGAGCCAGATTCAGGGGAAAGTCCAGCAAGGTCTTTTGTTTTTTGTGGTACGTAAAGCTTCACCGTTGAAGGAGTAGGTATGATGTATCACCCAGAGGCGCACTCATAGTAAGCACTGAAGTGAAAAGTTGTTGTTTGCAATCCTTCAGATCACTGGTAAATGCATTTCCAGCAAGAATTAATTCACATTTTTATTCTATTTTACCTTGATTTTGGGAAAAATTGTTTTTGGAAACCCTACTTTTGTAAAATGGAGCAAAATTTAAGATCCTGTTGGACGGCACGTGTTGTATCTTCGTAGCAGTACCCAGGGAAAAAGTGCTTGCTTTGCTGCAGTTCCTGAGGTCATCTCTGGTGAGGTACATGCAATCTATGCACTAATTACTTCAGTGACATAATCATAAGGTCACAAGATAGTGCGCTATTTCCAGCAAGACGCAAGTGAAAACAACCTAAAGCTTGCTTTTGATCGACCTCGGTGTTCATAAAAAGTTGGCACGGTGTTCATAAAATTTCCACTGATTTTTTTAGATAATTCATGGCATCATTGCATTAAAGCGAGATGCCTTTCGTCCTCCAATTTCATCTTGTTTTGCTAGTAACCCAACACAACTCTCCATTACTTCAACATTGCCCTAAGTGAAGGGTAGGGGGAAACACCGAGCTAATGATTGTTGGCCCTGATGACGTTCAATATATGGCCATCCAACTTCTGGACTGCATGATGACGATTTGCGAAAAGGCCTATTGGTGAACTCTTGCAAACTCCGTCACCTACCGCTTCCTTGGGGCAAAGTTGGCACGGTGTTCATAAAATTTCCACTGATTTTTTTAGATAATTCATGGCATCATTGCATTAAAGCGAGATGCCTTTCGTCCTCCAATTTCATCTTGTTTTGCTAGTAACCCAACACAACTCTCCATTACTTCAACATTGCCCTAAGTGAAGGGTAGGGGGAAACACCGAGCTAATGATTGTTGGCCCTGATGACGTTCAATATATGGCCATCCAACTTCTGGACTGCATGCGGAGTGCATGAGTTATGCGTCTGTCCTGGATTTGTCAGTGTCATATCACATGAATTACAACCCTCCATTGTCAGTCCGGCAATCCATTTAAAGAAAGCCAGGTATATTGTAAACTGGCTTTCTTTAAATGGATCCCAGCGATGGTTGATACCATTTCGCAGTTGTTGTGCATCTCATTGACATATAGGAAAAGAGCGGCTAGTAGTTTATTAACATAACACGCGTAAATACGCCTGGCTGTGTCGGGGGCTGTGTATACACAACAACAACCACATACATTTATGGCATCGTTTGTTTGTAATCTCAAAAATGGTTGATTATGTCATGTTCCAGAACTCTCTCTCAACTATGTATAAAGCATTATGGATAGAATTTCGATATATTGTTGGGATATCGACAGAGAAATTTTTGCAATGGTTTTCATTTAGTCGGATGACTTAGTGAAGATGAATCTATTCTACTTTAGTCTTGCAGCTAGTTGATCCGGACCAGGATTACCAAAATACACAAAAACTCATGATGTCATCTTTACAAAGATGCTGACATCTGCATAATAATGATGCCTCTGATATAACTTTTGTCTCAACCATGAAGTTTAAGTGTTGTTCTATATACGTGGGAAGTTTCAACATGTGTTGATGTGTTTATTATATTAGAAAGGGTGGAGGGGTCACATTGACCCTTCCCCAACCATAGCTTGCTCTCAGACCTGGCACCTTTCACCCGTTGGCTAGTAGGCTACCAGCCGTAGGTAGCTCCAAAAAGCCCAACCCTTGTAGGTAGGGTTAATAGAATTTATGAAACCTTCCTTCTGACCTTTCTTTAATCTATGAAATAATAGTTCCTCGAGAGTATCAAAAGATGCACGACACCAGATTAGTTTCAAACTTCACTTTACAAACCAGACGGAAACTGAAGAAGAGAGAGTTGCAAGCACCAATGAAACCGACAGGGAATTGAACGTAACCTTATACACCGCAAAATACGTAACAAATTGATTCTGCATTTGTAAGGTGTTTTTTTTTGTTGTTTTACTGGATCCAGCCCATTATTATTCATTCTACAAAATGAAGGTTGAGATTATTGGTGCCCTTTATCAAGTGCATGATTTGGATGATGGAGAGCAGAGTAAGCAGGGTTGTAAAATATGGTAGGAATAGGAGATATTTAGATTCAGATAAACACAACAAAATTCCATCAAAAGCAATGTTTCAAAAAGAGCACTGATAATAGTTCTTTATATTTACAAATAGCAGTAACATCCCAATACTGAATGATGTTCTTTAATTTCTAATTATACTGTTCAGTGTCCCCAGTAATGTAATATCAGGATACATCTTTTCTTGAGTACACAGAATACCATCGTTGTTCCATTCACAACAATGCATGCAAACTGTCTCTTTTACCATCAATAGGTCTGAGTCAAGCGCCTTTTGGTGTCAGGTTACCATAGTATGTATAAGAAATATTTATTGAATTTCCAGACTCTGAAATCGTCCACCCTGACATCTCTAAAGACCAATCAATTGGCAATGGGCCTGAGGTGACCAGAGTTACGAGCATTGTCCTGGCGCATGTTTCGTTATATGAATCTTCTTGTAACACGCCAGCTTTCAACCTAAGAAGAAACAGATAGCTACAAGCCTTTGTCAGAAATGAGTTGGGTATTTAGTGATGAGTAGTCACTGACAGATACAGAAAAATCTGTACAATGACGATCTCATTAACTTGACTGGTATATGGGTAACACAAAAATCCACGAACAAGACCTCAAACAAATTATGCGATGGCATATTGCTTACTGCCAAAAATAGATCTTTAGGTCATTTCTGGTGACGTATCAGTCCGCATATGACAATTTTAGACTATATTTTGTTCGCTACATGTTGATCTATAGTTTCTATCAAGGCTTTATGGCCATTGCTGATTCCAAGAATTTTTATCGAAGGGAGCACTATGAGTCCTCTCCCTAGGGCTCCAATTCTCTGAAAAAGCCCGATGCAGGTAGGGCTAAGTTAAAAGACATGGATAATTTTGACCTAAACATAGTCGCCTTTAAAAACGTTTACCGGTTTGAAACATCGTACTGCTTACCTGTACTAGAAGAAACATTTGACTTCTGTGTCACAGCACTTTCAACATTTTCGGGCACTGGTACACGGAAGCACTTGTGCAAGAATTTTCTCCACCATTCTTTGATCAACTGGCTTGAGTGACCAAAGTAAAGGAAAGGATTTATCATGGAATTGAAGAAGGCAATTGTGAAGAATGTTGGCTGCACATCTCGATGTCCGCAAGTTGTACCAGATGCAACCAGTAGGTTACATACAGAGAATGGCAACCAGCAGATAACGAAGGCAACCACCGTTTTCACAGCTAGTATCACGACTTTAACTTCCCTCTTGCGGTGCTCATCTTTATGTTTCTCATCCTCTTTTCCCGATGCATCAGCAGTCTTGTCTTCAAGCTGCTTCCGAATAGATGAGGAGTGGGAATGCATGCTTCGGAATATAATCCCATATCCAACGATGAAAACAAGAGTAGCCGAAATGGAAGCAACCGGAAAGATAAGGTTGTTGAAACGTGTGACATTCTTCAGGGAGAAACGAGAAATGCAATAAAATCCCGTGACGCACATCAAGGATAGGATCCACACTCCAATGCATATTTTGATGGCATAGCTCTTCCGTCGTTGACGATGAGCAAAAGGTCTCGTTATGGCCATGACCCGGTCCACAGTAAGGGCAATGGAGTTGAATACGGATATGAACAGTGATAGTCGAATAAAGGCATGTCTGATGATACTGTAGATTTCTTTGGCAAAGATGTCGTGTTTGAGAGTCGTTTTCATGAACGGGGTCATTGATTTCATGATTATCATCATTATGCCAACAAAGATATCGGATATACATAAATTGAGAATGTAAATCAAACCAAGGGTGAGCTTCGTGCGCGATTTTAAAAGAATCAACATCTCAATCAAGTTTGCCACCACAATGATCCCGGCCATGGTTGGCACTACAACTTCATATGTGAAATTGGCGTATGCAGAGTACTCAACCGGCATTTTCCTTCAGTTTAAAGTGAGATCTCTGCCAATGTATACCTGAAAACAGATTGGAGAAAATCCACTACCTAGAGTATGTATTACTCACTATGTATTTGTTCAGTTCTAGACATATATAGACAATTGATATAATTTCTCCAACTGGCGAAGAAAAGAAGTCAGCATTGTTGGCTTGGAAGCATTGCACGAAAGATGTAGGGAACATTTTTGACTTCTTAAACCGATAACGCCCCCTCGACATTACTTTTTTCACCAAACTTTATTTTGGGGAATCTACTTCACATTTTTTGTTGCTTGTTCTCAAAATTATCTGGAAAACTCGAAATAAATAGCAAGTTGATACGTACAGTGGGTTTTAGTTACAGCACAGTTTTGGAAGCCGTTTGTGGGGTAAAAATGGGGGCAAAATTGACGAAAAAGAAGACGAATTGGCGCTTTGAGAAATTTCTACGCCCTACTAACTTCTGTAATAATGGTGCCACACCCACAGAACTTGGTAGAGGTAAAGAAGAACATCCCATAGCACTATTTCAGGGCTGAAAATGTTCTTGGTGTATTGCATTTAGATGCTACAAGTGATCATTGAGAGGGTACTTTTCTGTGTAAACATGGGTTTTTTTGTGGCAGTCATACGCAAAATTCTCCAACAGCTGCCGGGAAAAACTTGAGATCTCCAAAACCAGGATAGATATTAAAACAAAATTTGTTTTAAATGAAAACTAGACAAAGTTATGGAAAGTCAACAAAAACCAAACTCTTCGGGCTCGGCAAAAAAATTTTGCACGAGAAATCCCCTATACTCTGTAGGGTTAACTTTATTTAAGGAGGGGGGGATCTGATTAAGCCCTATTTAGAGGGGGTATATGTATATTATACCTTCCCCACCTATCTCCCAAGTGGGAAGCCCAAATGACTTGAAATATTGCACAGGTAATCCTTTGGCATTCTACTTTCCAGAAAACATCCACCGCTTTTGCTCAGTTTGCAACAAATCGCTTGCATACGAGGCCTTCCATCAGCGGGCTGTGTAAACCTGCACAAAGTGCCCATGTGAAATACAATGGTGCTGCGCCAGACTACTCCATTTTCATATTTTTTGAACCACTAATCCAATCAAGCTAAAATTTGACAGAACGTGCACGAGGATTAAATATTAAAGCCATCAAGATTTACACACATGTGTTGTAGCCGTTCAAAAGTTATCAACAAGTTTCGGAGAGGAGGGGGGGGGATATACCTCATACCCCCTTAATAGGGTTAAAAGCGGTTGCAACCCAAGATAATCACTCAAAATATGATTAGAAATGGTATTACTGCTGCTGTTTACACGAAGTTCAGACTCAAAAAAAGATTTCAAAATTTTCATGAAAATTTTCAAAAAATTACTCTCTTCGAAATGTGGGATGATGTCATCCAACGTTTCACGCCTGTAGCTGATGGCCTTCTCAAGGATGGTAGGGGAGGGGGAAGTTGATCCCCCCCACTCACTTATACGCTGTCTATTTTCAAATTCCCTATGTACTACTGTACGGTTAAAGTAGCATGCACAATTCAATATGGTCATCAAGCCTTTCTTTTTCTCCTTCCCTTATTTACCCTTCAAGTCTCCGAGCCCAACAGCATTGCACTGTCGTCAATCACCAATAATGTCACAGCCATTAATAAAGTCTTGATTTACAAAGCACAGGAAGATCGATTTATATTCAAAGACAAAAATAAAATTTTCATTTTACGTCAGGTGGCAGGAAAGCATCAATCTACAGGTTGCATGGAGCTCACAGTGTAACAAATTCCGGGCAGTTGTTTATCTCGTAACCGAGGTTCAAAAAAATTTCTGATTTCATGCTTGCGGTATGTGTCAGCAATATATTCAGTCAATTTCGAGGCACGTTCATAGTTCTACGTTTTATTGCTCCAGTGCGGGAATTCGATTTTCGTTTTTTACTCTTAGAAATCTTCTCGTTGTTTTTTTTCGTTTCTTTAAAGCAAGTGTAGTGAGGCTAACAACGGTGAAAATTGCCAATTGGATCATACTGTTTCAGATCAGACATATCTTTCTGAAAAAAAAGAACTTTTTTTTATTCATATTCATCATTTTGCAACTATTTTTGATCCAGCATATATGCTGTAGCTTAACCATGGAAGTATAATTTAAGGTTCATGTTTTAACGCAACGTCATTTTTAATATTTTTGGAGTTTTCTAGACAAAGCAATTTACATTTTCGTCAAACTGCAAAACAAAGTGCAAAAGCATTGAATATTGCATATAAGACTCTTCTTAATGTATATACAAGTATTTTCAAATGAACCCCTCAAGGTTTAGCTGTGTTGATTCAGGTACAACCTTCTGGACGGTGAGGAGTAAAATAAATAAAGACCTACCTCAATGCTCGTTGATATAGTAAGACCTTGGCGTGGGATGTTAGTTCAATTCAGCGTCTTCTGCAGTGCAAGTGTGAAGTACTCGCAAACTTACAAAACGTGTTTTAAATACGCATTACTTGGGAGGTAACTCCAAGAGTACGTTTTTGCGTTTTATGCAGGTGGGCTCACTTTTCTCGTAAATTATTGTATTGACTTTCCCCCTGGTAAACTTGTCTTAAGAAAATTAATCTTATCTATAAAACTTACTTTGAACAACTTCCTGAAAATGTACGTCAGTGTAAATAATGTATTGGATCGCATCAAAAATAACTCCTTTGTACACATTTTGAAGAACTTTTCACAAACTTTTCGCGCAATTTAAGTGTTGGAATTTTTAACCATTTTTACAAATTAGCGCTTTGATAATGGAATTCTGTTGTTCAATTCCATTGAATCTCTCCTTTCATCAAACTTCGATGAATATTTTATTCCACGTTGTTTGTCGAAATCAAAAAGTGGAAATCTTCATGCTCTCTTATTAAAGCTAATGTTACGAGGCCAGGAAGTTAAGTGAAACGTTCCACTTCGGTTGATTGAAAGGAGCTTGGCAAAAGTCTTCAGATTTAGCACAATGTCAAAGCTACGAATTGCTGATAATGAAGACTCTTTTTTGCTTCTAAAAGAATTAATGCCGAGGAGAAAACCCAACCAAGTACTGCACTGTGATAGAAATTAAGCTAGAAAATCCAGATTGTTTTGTTGTTCCCAGACCACAAAAAATTGAGCGGCAGTAAAGGAAAAAAAATAGAAATTAATCAAAGTTAACGAAAAAATAATCGAAAGAGAACAAGGTATCAAGGTTTTTAAAATAGACTATACCTGAAAAACTTGAGACAATTTTCTCGAGACCATTTCCTTGCTCTATACTTTCGACGGCTATTAACAGAGAGGAGAAAAAGTGGACAACTAAAAACAAATCGGGAACAAACTCTGCAAATGAGATATGTGTCGCCTTTTTTTGATCAGGTATTAAAGGTAATTTGTTAGTTTTGAACAATAAGTCATTTTTTGCATAATTGAATTTATTTTGACCACAATTCCTGATGATGTCTGCTAATTGGTAAAACCTGGAAAGTAGGAAAACAAATTTATCATTAACTAATTATTAATAAGATAAAATATCTAACCCTAGTTGCTGCAGGGGAGGGGGGTCGTAAATTCCCTCCCCCTCCCCCCCTCTTGTGGTTTTATGCAAGTAACTTCTGAACCCCTCACTCTGGAGTTCGATATTTTGTGACATGTAATATTTATTAATAACACATTTGCACAGCAAATGTCAGCTCCATAGGTAAAGTGGCACATAATATATGGCAGTTTCCTGATACACGATTGGGGGTCAAAACTGACCAATATTGAGGCAGATAGATAGAAAAAGTGCTGTATTTCTGCAACAAACAGTCAACGTCGGTCGAAAAACAAGATTTTACATTCTAAATAGGCAATCTACACTATTTGGGACATTTTTTGATCAATAAGAATAAATTTTCGATAGTTAATTAATATAATACTTTATCTGAATACTCAAGGGAACAAATTTCTACTCTCTTCATTCACTCCATAGAAATGTAATAAAATTGTAGTGAAACCCAGTTCCAAATCGGAGAGATGACTATGTTTCTGAATGGTGGCTTTGAGTACTCCATGGCATTCTTAACCTAAAAAAAAGGACCTATCCCTCCGCTCTTCCGTAGACACTGCGTTGAAGCATAGCAAATTTGTGCCTATCGGGACTCTTATCTTAGATTAAACAAAAAGCACGGCAGAAAATACTGCAAAGATTTCACGGTTGATCTTTTAATAAATAGATCTGCTAAAGTAATGCGACTTTGACTTTTGTCGCAGGTATTCGAAAAGGTCGCTATGTTCTCCATAAAAATCGCTCAAAAATAAATTCTTTATTATATGTACACTGATCAGAGCAATTTACTCCTATTTTGTTGGAGGTCAGACTATCCTTACGTGTTGTTAGTGTGGGGTAAATTTGCTTCCATTTGTGAAACATTGTAGAAAATAAAAAAAATGAGTTGGAGAAGCAAAAACTATGCATAAAATATTTTTCCAGTATATGTGCATCCGACAAATGCTAAAATAAGCATCATCACGTGGTTAGATTGGCTGACGCCAGGATTTTCTTGATGACGTCATCAGATTTTTTATGATTTTCTTTAGATGCCAATATCTCTGAAAGTACTTACCGGACAAAGCTGGCAGTCCATTTGTTTAGATCAATGCATGGCATTAAGAAATTGCGAAGCAACGTGCCAATCATGCAAAATTAATAATTCGCACCTAAATAGATATTGGAAAAGCCTCAAAATGAGGTCACATTGTCAACAACCTTCTTCCCATGAGTAGTTCTGGAGTTACATGGATGGATTCAGGGTGTGTGAGTGTGGGGGAAAGCAGGAACAGGGGTTCTCCTCAGATTAGCCCATCAGCATTCAGCTGTAGGCAATTCTGTGCGCGAAATTCCATTCCATCTATATTCTGTACACAAATGTCATGAAAGAGAAGCTAAGGTCAAAAATGAAATTTTAATAGATGATAGAGCACTGCAAAACATGGGGTTTCCCATCAACATCATAACAAAATCTTGCTTAGTTCTGCAGATATTTGCCCTCAAAGTCTAGCAGTCAACATCTTGATTTTTCATGATGTCAACAGATTCCGTTGCCAAGTATTGCCATTGATGGAGGTCTGCGAAAAGTTGATATATTAACACCCACCGAAGTTGTGCAAATACGGCTAGAAAAATTAATGGCACAAAGTCTTAGCACTATATAGAGAATGTTGCTTCATTGGTATAAAAAAAATCCTGAAAGGGTGATGGAGGCAGATATGCCCCTCCCCGGACCAATTAGGGTTAAATTAATGCTGGCTCTGCAAAAACGTTTAGAAATGAAAAGTTGCAAAATCATCCAAGAGCTCCAAAAATATGCATATAAGCCGAAAAGCAAAATTTTTCAAAAATCTACACCGTGTCTTCGAAATGGAGTCACGTAGCCACCTGTAAATGAAACAAAACTTTTTACAGAATCCGATATCTTTAAATGTAAGAAAAAGTCACACAGCTTCGCTGCAATTGATTTAGTGGCTCGAGTTCTATCCCTCAGAAATTTTTTGATATCTTTTAAAAGACTGTTGGGCCGGATCAAATCATGGTCAGCGGGGTAGAAACAAATATGGCTGCCTCTACAAAATCAAAACAATCCACGGCTGAAACTTTCAACAATCTAATTCATGCAAAATATTCTCTTACAAGCTGCGATTTACATTTACATGTTCTCTCATGGATGGTAGCGAAGGTTTGATGTCTAAAGATGACAGGTTCCAAGCAGGAATGCTTTGTTTGGCATGTATCTGCAGTGAAGTTTAACCACTGTAAACATTGCCGTGAGATTCTTTGTTTTGGACTCAGTCACCCAGCTGCGCAAACTGGGTTTTGTTCTGCAAATGAACTGGCTGAGCAAGG
>JAOBRC010342016.1:0-20408 GCA_027575255.1 Scolionema suvaense
GAATGGTTTTCACCATGGGGCTTGTTTAAAGGGTTTCAGATTGAGCCCGATTAGTGCAGAAGCATGGAATTGTTGCCCTGATGAGTGGGAATGGCAGAGGTACATTGTATTTGGTCCAAAACATCAGTTTTTGCCTTAATATCCAAACCATTTTGGCGAAGATTTTTGGCAGTGATTGTAGGAACTAAAATTCTTCTTTCTGCAACTCACTTTTTCATAAGAAACCGTGTCACATCAGTCACATGGCTATGGCTGCTTCCAAACGCGTTCGGTGAAGATGTCTGAATCCCTGAAGACGTTCTCCTCGCAGCTCCAGAGTCAGCCACTTCATACCAAAATTTCTGCTTTCCAGATGGGACACTTAGCCGGAATAGCGAGTATGGAGGTTATTCTTGAAGGTGGACTTTCAGAGTCAATCTCGCCTCTGTCATTTTTCAGTTATACTGGTCAACTACGCTACCGAAGAGAATCCACTTGTGGTGCTGGTTTTTTGCTTGCACTGCGTGGTAGGTAGCTATGAAATGCACGTCTGAGATCCCCTTTAGCATTTAAAGGATTTAATTTCTACCGAATTAAGCTCAGTGATATGGGTTTAAAAAATGACGCATCTGCTGCTGGTTACCTAACAGTGGTTGTAGCTAGCAAGTTAATCTAATTTCAAATTGAATTCAGAAGCTCAAGACCATCCAGCACAATCCCTCTGTAAAAAATTGTGAAAGGTTAATTGAAGGGCAGGTTGACTGGGTTTTAAATATCAGGGCTGTAATAAGGTGGGGGAGGGGGGGTGTAGGGAGACAGGTGGGCCTGCTTCCAAACTTTCAGCAATGGTAAAAAAAGCTATCGCAGTGTATATTCTTGTAGTTTGAAAACCCCCTGTTTTGCTGTAGTGTTAAAAGCCAGGAGCCAGACTTAAATTTTCAAAATCCCCCCCCCCCTAGTGGCGATCATGGTGGCGCCTCACGGAGGCCGTCTCCTCAGTAAACCAGTTTGCCAAAAGTCTCTTCCCCCAAGTCCCAATGCTTGTTGCGGCCCTGAATATGAGACAGAAATGCAAAGAAATAGATCATAGCTGGGACTAGCTAAATGTAACACTAGCTATCTCTAACACTCTCTGAAACATTGGAGGTAGTTCAAAGTTCAATTAAGTATATACTTGGTTAGATGCCTGCTTGTTGGTCCTTGTTAACTACCACAAACATGCAAAGTTGCTGTGCAATCACAGACAGAGGATGGCAATAATGGAAAATGGAAATTGCTGCAAAGTCGGGAATGAGGGTGTAGAAAAATTTGAAAAAGGAAGAGGGGTGAGAAAAAAGGGAGGAGGAATCATTAGTGGGGCAGGAGTGGGGGGATTACCTTAAGGTGATACCGCAAGAAAATAAGCGAAAAATTCATACTCGTGGATTTTCTTCCAACTTTGTCACTTGTACCACATGCGCAAGCATAATTCCCATTCCAAATTTCAAGCTCTAAAGACGTATCTAACTCCACGTATTTAGAGCTGCAACTTCACAACAATTATCTCCTTCCCGCCGAAACATACACTCTCTCTTGTCACATCAGACAGACTTCTCATCCTGCCAACAATGGAGCGATGCGAGTTTTCTCTACAAGTGGTTTGTTTATCCATTGCAGCAACCTAATGACACAATGAAACGCAGCGTGAAACAATAAAAGCTCTGCAAAAGATCAGCTGGTTGATTCAGCAAGTGGTGATAAGCAACGAAAGCAGGCTAACAATAGCATCAAACGCTGATCATCTATTCGCTACAGCTGGATTTTAATACTATTGTTTCTGATTGTCGTTGCGAGAAAATTGGGAGCTCATTGGTTCGGAGCAGTGCTCACATCTCCGGCAACTAATTTGCATCGCTTACTGCAACTGAAGGACAGCGATTATCACGGAAATGTAGCTACGAAATGTGTCCACTTTGACAGCTCATTTGGAAACAATAAAAGTCGGCAGCTGACTGTTTTTTGGTATCGTCGTGACGTAGGTCAATTTGAAAACAATTAGCCGCAACGGAAATCATTAATTTTTATTTCTCGCCGAGATATTAACGATGAAGTGATTATTCCTCGAGGAGTGCTTTCGCATGCTTTCTTCAATAAAAACTTGTGGGAAAGGGCATATGGTAATCCAATGAAACGGAAACGAAAACGGAAACTCTAAATTGTCAGCGGAAATTCTCAGAATACTTATTTCCTCTGCCAGGAAGTAAACACGAAGCAAAATACTGATTTACAACCAACCAGCAGTATCGCCACATTGGGCATTTCATTTCAAACCTTTGCTGTTTTCCTTGCCCTCATTATTCCTGGGCTCACTGGTATGAGAAGACGGGGGTAGAGTATATATATGGTAGAGAAATCGAATGTTGTTTATCTCGTCATTCACGCAAGAGCGTAGCCTGCATACCAAGCTGTATTTTCCTTTCGCTCCGTCTCATGCTTCAACTCACGAGGAAAAACAGTCATAGCGTGGAAATGTATAAGTCAGATGTATATGTGGAGCGCGGCGGAGACTGCCGAGTATCTGGGCTAGCAAGAGCGCTCCTGTTTCCAAAATCGGGTGATCAGGGTGTAGCTAAGCAACTTGTCCCTGGCATCAAGTTTACCACCAAAATGGTAAATACGGCTGCAGCGTTCAATGCTCATTGTGCCTACCCTTCGTAGTAACTTTTGGTAGAAAATTGTTTCATCGATGAAGTAAGATAAAGGTAAATCTCTCTGCTCTGTCATAGCTACTTTCTACAATATTCCCCGTCTTGAAATGCTGTATGCCCACGTGGGTTTTGAAATGCGTGACTTCACTGAGCTGCAAATTTGCCGACCGGTCTCGCGCAGTATATCCAGGCAATATTATCTACAAGTATACGAAATTAATCAAAGCTCATGTATTGTAAAAAAAGTAAGAACACAGTCACAGGAGCTTCAGGGAATGTGTATGAAAATTAGGCAATGATAGTGATTTCAATGTAGTTTATGGCGATAGACAAGTTTATATTAGAGTTTCCTGTCCATTACCCCCTGGTTCAGAAAGCGTGAATAAATGAACTGGCCATGTGGTCAGTTTCCACTTTCGTTTCCGTTTCCGCGGATTACCATAACCCTGGGAAAGTTATGAATGTGGTGCGACCGAAGGTTTTCTTGATCGCTTGTATGAAGTCAGAAGCGAAAAATTACTGGCGACGCTAAGCAAAGAGACTTTCCATGGCACGCCAGACAATATTTCATGACTAAGAACTAGGTATTTCTAAGAAACGCTATAGAAACAGAATGACAAATCTAATGAAAAAAATCACCTGTATTTTTTTAATAGCAACGAACCTCTATAGGATGCCATAAAAAGAATTGCTCCAATATGAGCCAACAAGCTAAAGGTTTTAGTTTTCTATTTTTTATTGCCATACTTTATGACATCATACATCCACCTGTTACCATTAATATATCATGTCTCTCTTGAAATTAGTCTAGCAAGACCTAATAAAATAGTTACAACGAAAATTCATTGGCAATATTATTTTGTTGATATGAAAATAGAAGCTCAAAGTAGCACTATTTTTCTAACCTGGGACCAGATCCTTGTTCTTTGCATAGGGGGCTGCTTGCCTATTCCCTGTGTAAGAAATGAGGATATCTGGCCAGGTTCACTGGGTTTTTTGATTCACCGCCGGTGGAAAGTGCAGAGTTTCTCTGCACTCAATTCAGAATGGCTTACTGTTTATGTGCATATTTGATGGGCTAGTTTGACAATTGGATTATGTTACACAGTGGTTGGCCTGCTCACAGCCTCTGCTCGAACCAAGTTCTCCTAGAGTCTGCTAACTTAGGTGCGCGCTCCGTTTTTCAAATTAGCAAACTTGTTAATTATTTGCTGCTTTGCGTCAGGTGTTTCTATAGCAACCTCATGATTAACATCAGTTTGTATTGAATCAGCGCATAAAGTCATGCATAATTGATGAGTTGAAGTCACTGGTGGCGTTAATGTGCTCATTATGGCATAATTATCAAATGCAGAAATACTGCGAAAGGTAACAGCCCAAGGAAGCAAGTGAAGCGCAGTGCACTTGGTATGGTACAGGCTACACAGTGGTAGGAGCATGCGTAATATGCGTATTCTATTGTTTAATGACAGAACAATGATGCCACTGGCCTCGAGGTGGCAACGCAGAAATTGCTTCCCAGCGAAACTGGCCAGATCCTCCTCCTTTCCTCTACACGGCCAAGAGCGAGCAGTTTGAGTATAGAGGAATGGTAGGATCTGGTCCCAGGTTATGTGTTTCCTGCTGTGTCACCTAAAGGGAAGAAGTATTTGTTGCAATTAGTTTTCGTGGTTACGTTTTTCGGACATTTCACTGGAATTAATTTTCATTGTGAATGCTGAACAGAGCATTTTGCAGAAATATATTTTCTCAGCTTAACTCTTTTCGTAAAATTTTGTTTTTGCCACGCAAAGATAACACTTGTGTGTGCTGAACTTGTTAATATAAGAGATAGTTGACCTTCATTCAAAGGTAATTGGTAAAGGAAGCATTATTTTTACGTTTTCTCTTCTGTTGTTAGGTTTAGGGATCTTACTATATTTTTTGTGTGGTTTGTTCGGGGATACCGGTATCTGCTTTCAAAGTTGTCGAGAAGTTTGTCTTGCTACCATTTTACTTGTGATTGGTAATTATGCATGACAAATGGCCAGACCAAGGGGAAGTATCCTATCTTACTTATTGAATTGCTACTTATTGAACAGATGTCTAAATCTAAATTTTGCTTAATCTCAAAGAGAGGTGTGATATGTTGCTCATATCGTTTTACGGAATCCTTCAATTTTTCACTACTACTAAGGAAAGTCGTAGACCTTAGAAATGGTCTAATATTAATAAGTCACTGATGAGCAAAATTCGAAGCATGGAAATACTGACAACTATAAAACTTTGAAGTAAAATTGACGAAGACTAACTGAAACTTTTTCACACAAATAAGAACTGATGTTCATGGTTATGCAAGATCTACCACCATGTGGAACGTGATTTTAGAGTGATTTATTGCTTCAGAGCTTTCTTTGAATACCATCTACTGTAATGCTTTGATTATACGCCAGGGCATTTATTAAACTTTGGGATGGTTTAGGGGGCATTTAGAAGGGGGCATCTATTACATTTTTATGAACTTCTCCTGTTTTTCTTATGAATAAACTTTGTACATCAATGAAACCTACACTTATTATGTCATCTCTCTCTCTTCCAGCAGGAATATGCATGCTCCACTGGCAACACTGTTTATATTTGCACTCGTCCACCATTCAACACATTCACAATTGACAAGAGGTAAGGAAGCCATGTATTGTCATGTTGTTTTGTCATGTTTCTGTATATATACATATATTCAAAAGTAGATGGAAGATGGTTGGTGAAATCAATATATATAGGTATGTAAATTAGTATTTTTCGTTTGCTGGAATGCAAATAATGGATAATTTTCTGGTCAAGCGCATGAAATGGTGTGGCTGAGGGCCCTGGGTATATGTTTCCATGCAATTTTTGCTTTGCATGAAGGGTGCCAAAATAGGATCACACAAATAATGATTGTGCATTGTTTCACATGTTTAGGTAAACAATTTATGTCAACCTGCTTATGTGCAAATTTTGGTTTGTTTGGGAAAAATTGTTTTGGTAGGTATATAATTATAGACTAAAAGGAATATGATGATGTTCTTGTCGTGTTTCATGCGTATATACAATGCACTTTCATGTGTATATACAATACACTTACTAGGGCATATGCACTGTGATCTTTAAAATTATCAGCATGGGACAAGTTGATGCTATATTGTGAGCGGCTCACGTAAATCCTTTCCAGCTGACAATTTTTCTTGACCATCAAGAATTTTTCTTGAACATCAATGGCAGCGATATTGGTGGTCAAGAAAAGATTCTTGATGGTCAAAAAAAATTCTTGATGGTCATGGTTTACGATCAGTAGTACTGCAAATGTCTAACGAATACATTGTTCAATCTGTTATGTAATATATGCAACTATGAATATCTTTAACTTGCAAGGAAGCCCAAACATCAGTGGACGCATCTCTCATTTTTTATAGTTTTTTGAGCAGAAAGTTGCAGACTGGACCTTTTATCAAATAAAAATGTTTATGGAATTAAAGCTGTGGCTTCTTTTTTATAGGAAGAAATTTTGCTGCCACTGATTGAGGTTGGCTTCTATTGAATTCAAGCAAGGAACTCTACATCAATTAACTGCTTTTGTTTGAATAAATCCAGCCATTGCAGTGCAAGGAAATACCTTTGTCTTTTTGCACAACAATTGCTGAGAAAGGAAATGTTACAACATATCACAAATAAGTGCTGCTTCTATTTTTTGGGGACAAATTTTCACTTCTTCTTTTGGAGAGCAGCTTTAACTCAAGACAGTATGGTGTATAATTGTATGGTACCATATCTACATGTTTTCTCACTTCAAAAAAAATAAACTGTTGAACATGAATATGAACAAAAGAAGCTCGTGCTATTGAAAAAGATATTTACATTGAGCCATCTGAAATCAATTGTATGCTTTTGTGCAGGCTCCTGCATTCCAACAAATTAGCCGCACTGTGCTAGTTTTACATCAAGATATCAGTGGTTCAGACTCAATTGAATGTAATAGCAGATTTTTAGAAATTGGAATATGTCCTAGCATTTATTTGAAAGAATATTTCTTGAAGTTTTTGAAAATGTTTCGAAATTCATTTATCATCGCTTGTAATTTTGCCTTGAATCTAGAAATAAAGGGTAATTACGATTACTTGCCGTTCGTCGTATCTTGGAAACTTTTGCTTAAGCACTGTCACATGTGTTTGGTCATTTCAGAGTGTTTTCAAGGGATTCTAAGATCACTTTTTTGTTTTATGGTATGAGACTTTAAACTATAATAGCAAGACGTCAGGCCTGTCAGTGAAAGGCATGCAATTTTTAATAATATTTCAGTGAGTAGTCTTTCTTCTCACTACAGAACTTACCGTTTTTTGTAAGGCATGATCTTGTAGCTCCACCAGATTGTGTTTGTTTTTTCTCAGAGTAGACACCTGCCATAGATAGTAAACAGCTCTCCTTATCATTAGCAGCTGATGTTGTCTATTCTTTCTGCTTCTCTATGTGCACATCCATCAACTAGGCACTTCTAAGCAGGCCAATAATTTTTCCACGTAATGGCCTAGCAGATAGATTTTATGGTCACTTGCTTCTTTTCTGACATGTGCACAGTTGTTAAATAGGAATTTCCTGTGTGCCACAAGTAGCACAGGTTGAGGTTCAGGGTGTACTCAACAGGAAAAGATGTATGTATTGCACCCCCATACCCTTGCAGACCACACTCCCACTAACGTTTTGGAGGAAGTGACTATTCATGAGCCTCCTTGCATATACCTGTCCCAAAATACTACGAGTAAAAATACTGTGCTCATGCCTATGATGAAGACCTGAACAATTGTCCTCCAGATCAGTAGTACGCACACAATAGCGTATAAATTTCTGACAGCATCCTACACTCAGTGTGTAATGTCTCACCCAGATTTAGAAGGAAATCGCACCTGATAAGGTATGATTTACACTCGGCCGTGCATTTTGTTTATTGTTTGAAATCACTCATGCTTAGATGAAGGTGTGCGACACATCGCACATAGGGGTACACACGCAGTTGCGTGCTAGTTGAAATAATGTGCATAGTAATGTGATGCACATCTATGCAGAACACAAAATCAATTGTACGTTGCCCTAGATATCTTTTCACAAGGGGAAGTATTACCTACATAGTATTCTCTTATAGATTATAAACAAGACACGTATAGATGCAGATTTGGTAGAAATTAAATTTGGAAAGTCTTATCTCATTTATCCTGGCTGTGGACTCCAACAGGTGACCATTAATTGTCAGACGATACATCTGAAGGTCATAAGGTGTTCCCAGAGATCACTTGCAATGACGGAAATTTTGCACTGTAAATGATTAACTTGTGATTATACCCAATTTTAAATACATTTTGTGAAATGTCAAAACACAGAAGATGGTGTTAAAGCAGAGACGTGCTGGTACAAAATGGTAGGAAGAAAGTAAAAATTGTATCAGATAGTATATAATTCTATATGCATGTACGAAATAAAATATTTGTCTGATATTGTTCAGAAAATCAACCTCGAACTTGTTGTATATGATTTTATAAATATAAGGTGCATGCACGAAAAAGACTCCGCATACTTCATTTACATTATGAGACGATAATTTTCATTGGCATTAATATGAATATTGTCATGAAAATGGGTGTGCTATATCAGCTTTAAGCTTGGGACTTAATTATTTTGAGATGTTATAATCAAGTGCATGCAAGATCTCAAATATTACTAACTAGTGGATGGAAAGAAAAGAAGCTTATTTTTCGACATATTGAAAACAGATTTGATTAAGCCTATATGTGGGTTCAGGTGCCCATGTTTCCTGTTTTTTCATGTGCAGTGTGTGTATTTGAGTACATAGAGCTCAGAGTTTTACAAGCATGTGACAGTGGTGCAATCCCATGACTCTGACCATGCAGTTATTCAGAAGTATTTGTTTGCAGAAATCATGAAGGGCAGATGTGACAAGTTTTGTATATTTTTAGATGTTATTATTGATGTACAGACATTCAGAGCTATCTTAGATATGATATACAATGTTCAAAGTGAACTAGTAAGGCAGGTGAGTTGGCATTCTTGTATTTGCTGTCATGTGCTCATTTCATTTTATTTCTGACGTAAAATACTGTCCTCTGATTTTGAGTGGTTCATGATTGGAGACTCGTATAAGTGTCTTTGTGGATGCTTGTTATTGTTTGTGTATGTTTGGAGCCTTATCATTTATGAGCTTTATCATTCATACCTGCAAGTGTTTCATTTAGCATGACAGATGTGTCAGAACTTTTCTTCTCCTACTTTTTGCCTTGATTGCAAGGAGCCATGCCATGTGTGTCATGATTTTTAAATATTTTCTGGTAATGAGTCCCTGATTTGTGTCTCAATTCAATCTATTCTTTGATTTCAATTTTTCATCTGCTCAACATAGTGAGCATTCCCTCCCCAAGTCTTAGAGGAAGCTGGTAAATGTGTTGTTTTTTTATTGGTGGGGAGAAGGGCCTATATTCTGTCAGTGCGGATTGGGGTGCATCTTGCTGTCAGTCATGATCTGACAAAAGAGAAATTTGCCTACTGCACTTTCAGATTTTTTGCAGTTTTAAGATTATGTAAGGGAATGCATTGTTCTTGAGGGGATTCACATGCCTCTCTGCTCACTATCTTCAAGACTGAGTGTGCATGACACTAAAAGTAAGAACGTAACATTAGAATATACCCACGAATTCCGAAATTCAATAATGTTTAGAACATCCATCTAATCATAGACCACATTCACCATATAAGAGGGCGACACTCATAGCAGGGAACTAGCAGAGCAGCCAAAGAAAATTTAACACTTGATTGATAAGTTTGGTTGCTAAAGCTATTGCTCTCAGCTTTTTTCTTCCTTCACCATCAAACCACACCATCAACCCAAGAAATTTTCTACGAGCTATCTCCAGGTCCGTCTTGCTTCGTCTTATGCTCAGGAAGATACTGCAGAGGCGCTACAATTCATTGTAGATGACTTGAAGGGTTTCGCTGCACTGGAAAGAAACATGATCAGCTCAACTGTCCATAGCAAAGTTTCTATGCAACTATTTGTCACCTTCTCTATCAGAGGAAAAATGTGACATCGTGTCATTTACTGCTGAAGAAAGCCTTGCGTCTTCTCTTGACTGCTCTCTGCAGCCAAGACACTGTTATGCTCCAACTCATGAAACAGTACACTGCTGCTGATGATACTATCATTAGAGACACAAGATCTGCTTCTTGCTTGACTGCCGAACTGTCCATCATCCTCCTTCCAGTATCTGTTGATGATGGTATCTTTTTTCGCTGATGGATGTATCGTCTAGTAACAGCCATTTACCAGAATTTATGCAAAGTGGGGTGTGGAGGAGGGGAGAGGGCACGAAGGGGCACGAAGGGGCATTAATCAGCATATGTAGATTGTCAAAGGGCTTGCAATTGGCTATTGTGCAATGGCACTGTCTTCACGGAAGCTTATATGTCTGACATTACCAATGGCACCTCATGTATATTCTTCTACTCTTGCTTGAACTGAGCACTCTCCATTGTTCCTGTTTGTTGTGAAGTTTACCCCCCTGTCAGACTCGTATTGTCCTGTGTTTTGCTGCCATGAATGTTACATAAGTAAAGTATTTATCGTTAGGTTTCAAATTTTTTCTATGAGAATTAGTTTTTTGTGTATTTATTTTTCAGATTTGTTTGTTTTTTTGCGTGTGGTATGTGTTCTTAGATACTCAGAACAATAGTACTAAAATGTCCTATTCCCCTGATCGGCCAGTAGATCCTTTTGCATATGACACCATGGGTCATGACCTACCGACAGTGACTTGAAAATTGTATATAATTGTAAATTATAGACGGTTAATGCATGAAGGGTTGGTATGTGTGTGCTACATTTCATTACTATTTGACTTGTTCCACACCAAAAAGCTGAAGTAGAATAGAATTAGGGGAAGACATGGAAACACCCAGAAATTTTAGATCCCAAATTTTGTGGCACCCTAAATCAGAAAGCAGTCAAAGTTGGTTCTGGAAAATTCATCGACTGAAAGCATCACAAAACATTAGGAAAATAAAATTAGATTGATTCGCTTACTTTGCCAGCTGTTTCTTCATTTAGATTCGCCTATGTTTTAGTAAGTAGGATGTTTATGGAACAAACAAGGTAATCTCTCAAGTCTCTTGAGCAGCCGCTCAATTGATGTTTGAATTGCTATTTGATTCTAGATTAGTTCTTCGTTCTTTCAGTTTTGTTTCTGTTTGTTCTTCTCTCTTGTAGACATCCTATTTAAAATCTATGGACAAAACATTAAAGAGATGTAATTTATGTAAGTTGTTTTTGTCATTGCTTGTTGTTCTTACGTGCACCAAGTAAAAGGGTTTCTTAATTTGTTGCTCATAACTGATAATTTCAAGCGCATGTTCTACCACTTATTGTCCGATCACGCCGAGCTTCAAAGCACCGATTTTAAGATCACTTTTTATATTTTGTGGTGCTAGACTGTAACTGAACTATAATAGTAAGACATCAGGTCTGTCAGCGAAAAGCATGCAATTGCTCATGCATGCTGGGGCACACACCTCAATTTTTGGAGACAAGGGGTTATATGTCTGAATTGTCCAACAGCTCACCTAAATGTTAACTTTGTGTGACAGCCTTGAGTTATGTGATGAGCGATGGTTTCAGTCAGTTCTCCAGGATTAAATTTGCAGGAGTCCACTAATTCTGCGACTTGTTTTAATGTGAAATCTATTTTTTCTTACTTTTGTTTACAAATTGAAGGTTAGCTTTTGAGGTCTCCTATTTTGTCCCATGAATTTTTTGATAGTATCAGAGGCATGTGAAAGCCGATGGAAATGATGATAGCTGTGGTAGCTTTGTTGTTGCTGTACCTTCTACGAACCTTGGTCCACAAGGTCAAACTTAATCTGAATCGTAATTATGCGGAATTGCTTGCGCAAATTGCATTGCCTGTAGTTCATTGCTGTATAGTTTAATTTTCCATGTTGGACTACTGTTTTGGGCAATCATTGAAATATGTTGGTTATATTTTTAAAGGGGCAGGATCCGATAAAACCGCTGAAGTTTTTGAGATTTTTTATTAAGTAGCGGTACTGCCACTAGGACTCTAAGTTGAAATTATTTTGGCTACAGGCACTACCAAACAAATGATATCTTCATCCTCATGGTCAATTCTTGAATTTCGTTATCCACCCCTAAATTCAAATCCTGATCAAATCCATATGATTTCAATATGCCCAGAAGTTTAAATATTATATGCAGATTGAGTTAAAGAAGTATGTGATCCATACTATGGTTGGTTTTACGTTGGATAGAACTAATTTTGCTCAAAATATTAACATTTCGTACACCTATCAGATACTTCCCCTTTAAGCACAGTGATTCTTTTCATGTTCATTTTCATAACAATCAGATTGTTGATATGTAATGCATAGTCATGCGGTGCTACATCCGATGTTAAACATCAGACCAGGCGGGATTTGAACTCACAACCTTGGGCTTACCGGGCCTCCGCTCTGCCAATTGAGATACCGGTCCATGGGTCGAGTCCTCATTATCTCGCCTAACTGATGTAGGTCCATCTGACTATGCATTCACGAGAGTAACAGCTTCCATTAACGCATTTGTCTTTTCTTGTGAGATATAATATCCTTGGCAACTAATGTATGTATACCTTTAGGGAAGAAATTTTCGCGGGAAGAAAATTTCGCGGATTTCGCGGTTTGGGGGCAAATCCGCGAAATTAAATCCCTTTTTTACCTCCAAAAACGCTCAACCGCGAAAATTAATTCCCGCGAAATTTATCCATCATTGAACCGCGAAAATAAATTCCACGGAAAATGTAGTAAAATTCCAAAGATCTTTAAAAAAACGCATACTTCATTAATTACCTTTGAACTAAGGTTGGCTAGCTATTACAGTGACACGTGCAGCATGCTAAAACGTTACTTTGATGGGGAAATAGCTGACCAAAAATTGGTAAAAAGTGTTCAACCGCGAAAATTTATTCCCGCGAAATGCTTTGGTTAACATGGACAGCGAAAATTAATTCCCGCGAAATGTCCGAAAAATTTGACCGCGAAAATTAATTCCCGCGAAAATTTCTTCCCTTAAGGTACGTTCATCGACCCGTTATACTGGTCAGCTCTTTAAATTTGCAGTCTTATTTTGCTGATGGCTGGTCTTTTCTTGTGGAATACTGCATACTTGCACTTTTCTATAGAGCTGTCTATTGTGGAGCTAAGAAAAAATAATATTCTTGCTGCCTCATTGCTTTGCTATATGACCCAGGCACAGAAATTGACATTGTACTCCTATCTTTTCATGATGATCAATGACATATTTTGGCATACATGTGAGGCACATATTTTCTTTGGGCTTTGATCATGAAGGTATTGAGTTTCTGAATTTTTGATATTTTTATAGGTAGCAGAACCACAGGCTCCCTTGGTGAAGATCCTTGCTCATTGAAACCATGCAGCACAAACCAATCGTGTATAGCTGATCCAAATCTTGTTGATGGTTACGTGTGTGAAGAATGTCCATATGGATCTGCTAGTGATGGAGCAGTTTGTAACGATATTAATGAAGTAAGCTCAGCAACCTCTCAGCTGTTGCTACCATGTGGAGTGGATGTGAATACTCCACTTAAAAATGAGATTGCCTGCCCTAATACATAAAACAATAATGTTTTTGAATAATATGGCGCAGAAAATCATTTGGTGTGAAGCCTAATTTTTCAGAACGTTTTGGCATATCTTCTCACCTTCTATAACAGTTTCATGAATACTGGCAGTACATAACTATAGTTCCGTAGTTGAAGATGCCTCTGATGGGCGAAATCTTGCCATGCGAACTTAGCCTGACTTTCTTTTTTTCTTACCTCGATATACCCATCAATGTCTTTACATTCAATCTGGTGAGAATCTCAGATGTAACAATTCTCTGTCAGAGGCTTTGGAAGTTTGTTTATATGGATTTCACCGAACTGCTTCAATGTTTGATCGCTGCTTGATAGAATGTCATGGTGAGCTTAGGTGTTCATGCCAATGAGAGGCCAAACAGAGGGATGAAAAGTCCACCTGTACAATAAAATAAATGGATTGCTGGTCCTATTATGGGTTGTCTGAGCTTGCTGTTCAAGCAAGTCATTTTTGCTCAAACGCAGCTTGCTATCAGTCGGAGATCTTTCTTAAAGTGTATTATATTGTGTCGTGCGATGATATAGCAGTACTTCTCAGCTATTTTTGCATCAAGGCAATGGTTCATCAAGGTAAGTGCCAGCAATTTTTTTTGAAGCCATGAAGTTGGTGCCACCTGTACAATAAAATAAATCGATTGCTGGTCCTATTATGGGTTGTCTGAGCTTGCTGTTCAAGCTAGCCACTTTAGCTCAAACGCAGCTTGCTACATATCAGTTAGAGATCTTTCTTAAAGTGTATTATATTGTGTCAGGCGACGATATAGCAGTTTTTCTCAGCTTTTTTGCATCCAAGCAGTGGTACATTAAGGTAGGTGCCAGCAATGCTTGTTGATGCCATGAAGTTTTCTGGATGAATAAATTACTAACCTTTCCTTCTGTCACAGGTGTCTTTAATAGCCCCTATCAGTATGTTGTTATTTTATTCTTTCGGACTTAATGGTGATTCTAGTGTGTCATTGCCTTTCTTGTAAAACAGTTTGTTTTTTTATACCACATGTTAATGTAAGTTGTCAGGGAAATATTGTACATTGTATTTCAGTCAGTTTCTTCATAGCTGTTCTGTTTGATGTCTAATAACCATTGTTTGGTTATTGATCAATTCTCTATTGTGATTTTCTCATTCTTGATTAGTGCTAACAGGAGTGAAATGTTCGATGATTCTAATGCAAATTTAATTTCCATGATTTTTCAAACAGTGTGATTCCAACCCTTGTTCGAATCTTGCAAACTGCACAAATATGAATCCTGGTTTTGAGTGTGGCGATTGTCCGATGGGTTATGAAGGAGCCAGCATGTTTGGTGTTGGATTAGAATTTGCAAAGGAGAACAAGCAGGTATGTGAATTTTATGATAGGCTGTATAACCACCAGCTGATTCCAATTACCAAAAACTTTGTGAGAGGATCACATTAAATGCCAAAAATTTTGAACAAAACTATTGCCCAAAGATGATAACGTCCAAAATGCTTTTGTTGTCCAAAATTCGTAACTTCTGAAATAGCCTCATGTCATGTCGTAACAGAAATAAAAATCTCAAAGGAAGGTTGTCATCATACAGTTTTTCATCTTCAACAACTTTTAGTCTATCTGTTCTATGTAATTTAATAGACCATATCGCGATTAGCCGCCATTGCGACTTTCGCAAAGGCTGCTGGTATTGCATGGGGCAAGTGCAGGAAAGTCGCACTGAAACAGAACCCTGTCAATAAATCTTTTGCAGTTCCTAGGAATTCCTAGGAATTTTATTGGCCAATTCACATTAATGTGGTTGACAGCAAGCAGTCACGAGATTTATGTTATTGTATAATTAATTTGTTTGGTGTTGACTTCAAATTGATTCGATTTCGAAAGGTGGACTGTCTTTCAACTTCAGCAGTATTTGAGTGAGTGCGAGATTAATGGCAGTGGAATAAATAAGGAAGCACTTGTGACTAATGCTTACCGGGCATAACACACTGTAAAATTACGGAAACGTATTAGGTTATCTTACCATTCACTCATTCAATGCCACTAATTGAATCGTAAACAGCAAATAGGAACTGCAGCATAGCAGGAACAAGCTTCAGATCCTTCAAAACATATTTACTCAAGCAACAAGTATGAAGTCCAAGCAACAAAAACTCGGTTGTCAGAACTACTACCTATCCACCATGATAGCGTATTCTTCCACCCTGTACAAGAGCTCTATGAAAGTTACTCAAATAAATTTCTCATTTCGCTTTGTTTTGTGCATCAAGTTTAGTTCCATGGTGTCGACGTAGCACATAAACAAAGTACAAATCACCAAAACGACATGTTTTTTCTCCAGCATTACTTCGATCGCGGCTACACTGGTCAAGTTTTCCAGGAACAGGTTCCTCAGCATAGTTCAGCATGATTTCTTGCTATGCAGGGACGGGGGTCAGTAAGACACTTTAGGTTAGGTGCAAGGAACAATTTCCGTAATCATATACTTCTGGAAAGGTTTTCTTAGTTAGACTGCAAGGTTCATGTATCTGCCTATTTTTAAGTTAAAATCGTAAGCATAGATGCAAAAGAAAAGTATATATGAGATGAGAGGCATAGGCATTGATGCGACGCCCTGGAAAGTTCATGACATTGTTTCTTCAGTAGCTTGCTACTTTCATTGGTTTACAGGACAATCTTGTTTCATCTCTGGTTGCGGAGAGCAGGGAGGACATATGGTGACGGCCGTTGAACTTGATGCACCAAAATATCTGAATTTATGACTAAAATATCTCGCTTTGAAGTCACTTCTGTGAATTTTCTTCAGAGAGTATCAATTCTATGTTGCAGTAGGTGTCTTACAAACCCAACCCGGTTGTCAATATCCAAATTAATGATCTATTTTGAAGGGATTGCCAAACGCAGCTACCTAGCACTTGTGTGTCGCATGTCCCCAACGATACCACAATGCATTGCGCAGCGCATGTGCATGATCTATTTAATGTAATTTCCATGCATCTGCAGGCATTTACGCAAGCACTTTGAGCTACTTCTGTTTTTATGATAAGATTGAGTTTTCATCATTTTAAAGGCACCGTGGTGCGAAAGCCCAGGAAGTACCCCCCTGCCCATATTATGTAGGGTTAGGGGCTAGGAGCTGGCCCCTGTTGATTCTTCAAAATTTATCATTGATGAGTTACTCAGTTCCTGTGAACTGTCATTTCTTCACACGCGTGTGTATAGAAGAGTGAAGCGCAATGGAAATTCACTAATAGAGCACAATTGCTTCCATCCAATCACAGTCAGATTGAGTTTCAAAACTCAAATCTGGATTAAGTTTCTACCACCATTTACCTGAAAAATGCCTGATCTGTATTGTGCTTTAGTATCTTGGTCTTCGTGGGCGCTTATTCGAGAGGGGCGCCTATTCGAGGGGGCGCTTATTTAAAAGGACAGATTTACGAGTAATTTAAAAAAGGAAAAAGTTCCCATGTTCTTATGATGGAAACGATAAAAGTAAGAGTGAAAGCTAAAATAAACTGTTGTATTTATTCAACATTTCGTGCTAAGTCGTCTTTCAATTAATTTCTATTCAAAAATTCGAATCAGCACTGGTTCTGAAGATTTAAGGATGGGCGCTTATTCGAAGGATTCGAAGGGTGGGCGCTTATTCGAGAGTCGGCGCTTATTCAATATTTTCACTTCTAGGGAGGGAGCTAAGTCAAAGGTGGCGCTTATTTGAGAGGGGCGCTTATTCGAGGCATTACGGTATTTTGAACTTTCCTATGCAGTGGGGTCCTTCACCTCAATCATCCCCCAGTGACTCGGAAACCTTGGAAGTTCCATCCATAGCAAGTTTATGAAATGACCAGGTCAGCATTTGAGAATGCTTATCACATGGAAGTAATCAATGATAGCAATGACAGGAATCCAGGATGTGATCGCTGTATATTTGTTATGAAGAACACCTCTGCAGTCATGTGCTTGTCAAAACGCTTTTGTACCAAAATTCTGAGGAAAATCAAACCTTTCTTTCAGAAATGTCAGAATTTCGTCAGAAAGTTTGATAAAATTGTTCAAAAACATTATACCTGCAAATACTTTGTCGAAAACTTTTCCGTACAAAGCTTTTTGTACTTAACATATGCATAATTCTCATTATCAATGGAAGGGCTTTTGAATGACATTTGTAGTAATGCTTTATCAGAATGTCTGAACTCTTGGAAATTCGGATGTAGTTAAGACAAGGCAAATATGTTTTACGACTTCATCTTCTATCAATTATGTTGCTATTGGTAATAGTTAGAGTATAGTTTCTACCTACTCGTTTATGTCTTTACCACATAGCAATTATTTGACTCTTTGCTGTTTGAATGATTTCCTGCCAACTACTCAAAATTCTGGAAATCATTGGTGACAACAAAGAACAATTGAAAATTTGACTTCCCAGTATTCCGTTCGAACCATCTGCAGCCGTAGTTGGTCATCTTTAGACTCATCTATTCTAAATTCTGAGTCATACCATGTTTTAAGATCTTCATTATTCAAATTCATCAGACCTGAAAAGTCAAGTCTTTTTGGTATTTCCAATAAGTATGGAATGTGTTTACTAACAAAACTTGGGTTTTAGCAACCTGCAAGAAGATCGATGTTATCATGATTTCAATATTGTGACAGTCCAATGTGTGAATGCCTTGACGAAGAAGAAAGTTCTGAGCACTTTCTCTTGCTCTGCCCTATATAGGTATGCTCATGAAGTGACTCTTTAGCATTGTGTCTGATCTCATTAGTACTGATATTTCAGAACTGCTGGATTGCCACATGTCATCTCTTTTTCTGTATAGTAGCAATGTGTATAGTTCTCTTTCGAACAAATTATTGTAGAAGCCACAATAAGATCCATTAAACTGTCAAAGAGATTTCAGAAACTTGCCTTGGCAAGTTGTACTAATGCCATATCCTAATCCATTTTGATTCTATTGGGAGTGGTTTTTTCACTTTCTGCACTGCACCACCAAAAGTCTTGTATATCATTAGTCTCTGCATCCTGTCATATCTTTGTTGTATTTAATGCTGTCTTTTTTGTTTTATGAGGCCGGATGGCATTGGCACTAAGTGCGAGGTGTTTCCCCTCCTTGCCAATGCTTCAACCCTTGCTGTAGCTTCCATTATTTTGTTGTGAATGAAGAAAAACAAGATTTGCGTTTTATTTGTTGCATTGTTGACTACACTTCCGTTTTTCAATCATTATTTATAGGTTTGTCGAGATATTGATGAATGTGCATCTGGTCTTCACGATTGCCCAAATGGAAGTGAATGCGAAAATACGGAAGTGAGTAGACAAATTCCTTGTAATTTGCCCTTAATCATGTTCTGCTTTAGCCCCCCCCCCCCCCAGGTAAACTTTTCGGAAATAGCTTCCGACTATCTTGCAGCAGCAAGCTTCAATTTATTCTAATCGCGTATTGTTATAGTATGAATTTTCACCCCAAGTTTGTGTGCAATCCGTTGTGTGATTCCAGGGTCATTTTTTGGTCAAAAAAATTTGAAAGTTCAGAATGATCTACCCTTCAATTCCTTGGGAATGTGCGCTAACATTGAAGAGGCATGTTATGGAATGCTAAATTTGATCAAAGGAGCCGGTACAGTGGTCTTGCATTTGTGAAATTTTTACTTAATTCCAAAAGGCAGAATTATCTCCAACTATGGTAACAAAAATGCCGACATCATCAATATTTGTTTAATTACAGATGTGTCTTGATGACTATTTTCTAACATTCATATGTTTATCTATATTTCTACCAAATTTTATATTTCCTGCTTCTGTCGTTTAGATTTAAATCAGGGAGGGGTATTTTTACTCCCCAACCTTTTAACTAATACCCAATAACTCAACCGTAAACATATGTGCTCAATGTGAATTTTTCGTATGTAATTTACATTCGATATGCTAGGATGTTCTCATATGGCTTGGATGTAACCTGCTTTACTGTGTCTGAGATGTAGTTTTTCAAAAGGTCCTCATAGTTTCATATTCTGGGTATTATTTTGATTCTGGCCATTATAAAGTGTTGATAAAATATGTTGTGACTGTTCGAAAATAGCCATGATTTAGCACAGCAGTCTACAGGGCAGGGATTAATTTGTGGGTTTTGCTTGCACAACACGGAAAAAGATAAAACTACATGTGCTGTATAACTAATGGACAATTTAACCAGATTCTTTTCTCCTTTAGACAAATTGTCTTTTACAAGATTGAACAGCTTTTGAATAAAAAAATGAATGCTATATGCTCAGCTGGTTGTGAACCAAAAATGCTCTTTAATCTGAGAAATGTCACGTTGACTCCTGAGTTACATCTAATCAGGATATTTCTGATCTTCCCTTGAAGATTATCACTGGTTGATACACCTGGTGTATAAGCAGATTCCCTCTGTGTAAGCATAACTCGGATGCTCTAAAATTGATCCAAAATCAAGGAAATACTTAGCCACTATTTAGGATTTGAATAATTCCAAACTTAACACAAGTCTTGAAAGTTATCTGTGCGGAAAGCGAGAAGACTTTTTGCTCACTGATGCCTTACCCATTGACCCAACTCCAACAGTTGGAAAACATGTTTCAGACAATGTTTCTGATGCGAAATAATGGATGAAGTCATTATCATTGCCTGAGTAGAGTGATCTGTCTTTCAAGGTAAGCATGTTTAAAAGTTTTTTATATAACATAGAGCGAAGTGAATCTCTTCAATTGAACTATTCATTAGTTAAAGCAACAGAAGATTGATCACGTAGGAATCAAGTCAAATGGGTCAGTGATTTGTATTGAGTCCTTTCCTTTTGCATATCTGGTCTTTACATGAGGTGTGAGGTGTGTTCAAGATATGTAATTATGAATTCAGGAAGAACCTTTCACTGTATTTGTGCTTTCTTTGGCACTAAGAAGCAGGGAAACCTTAGAAATCGTTGTTAAAATTTGTTTACTATATGACATGAGAGTCTAAAAGTCCTAATTAAGGATACTGTTAACCCTCGGGTGTGTTTTCTTCTTGGGCTTGTTATTTGCTTCAG
>JAOBRC010342017.1:0-12929 GCA_027575255.1 Scolionema suvaense
TACCAGTTAAAAACATTGAATTGGAGCCGATGATCTTCGATTGCAAGATAAAAATGTTCGGATAGCTTAAAATAGAACTTTTTGAAGTCCTTCTCTGGACATAGACATCCTCAGAAAAAAGACCAGTAATTAATGTACTTGAGCGCTCTTCACCACTCGATTCACATCAAGCTATGACATCACTTATGGCCATCACTAGGGATACTGCTGGCCATAGTAACCAACTGTTTGAAATAACTTGAAAATAATTGGAGATGGCATATTGAACATATCCACGATCAGCGAAAAGTAGTGTAATCAAGTATGTTCATCTGTCCTCAGATCAGGTACAACTCAATCACAAATACTCACTTATTTCATTGGTCACAAACATGTCATGCATAACTGTGTCTAAAATAGATGGCAGAAACTTTGCAACTTTAAAGGCCTGTGTCCCGCAAACAAGAGCAGGTTTTCCCACAAAATACGAAAAGACCAGAGTTCTTGCATTAGAAAGGACTTTCTGCAATGATTTCATTTTTGAATGCTGTATTGCTTTAATGATCAGGGCAAACAAAACTGGCAGAAAATCTACGACGCGAACGCTGTTGTTAGGTTGTTGCCAAGTCTGGGGAAAGCCCAACCTGATGGCACCCCACGGGTCGATTTACGTAGTCCTTGATCTGCGACGCTAAATTTCAAAATGAGCGTCGTAGATTTTCTGCACTGGATTGACTTCAGAATCAAAACAAAGCCACATTTTGAATGACTCTTTGTTTGAAACAATAAGCCAGAATATTCAAACTGTGTCGTCAGATTTCCCAGGCAAACAAACTGCGTCGCAGATTTTATCGCAACCACTTTTAATCTGTGATGCGAACGTTAGCCATTGGAACATTGAAAAATAGCATTCACGTCGTAGATTTTAACTTCGTAACCTCACAAAAAACTCTGGGAGAAGTGAGAAGGACTTATTCAGATACACAAGAGAAACACCAACACTGCATGTCAAAGTCTATAAATGAAAATGATCATCTCCAAGTCAGCAGTGAAGATTCTAATCATTTTACACACAGCACAAATAATGATCACAAAAACAGAAGGAACAATACAAAAATTTATTAAATGGCACCATTTATCCACAACAGCAAAGTCACATATTCTGCTGTGGTGATGAAAAGACAAACCATGCAGAATATAGCCTTTGTACAAGACCCAATGATTAAGAGATCGGATAGGGTCATTGCATCAGATTGTTTTGCCAACACTAACTTCTCTACGATGTATAGTTAACCAACTATGCACAGGCAGACAAATGCAAGAACTAATAGATAATCTATTAAGCATAAGCAGAATTCACAGATTGTGCAAACTCGATATAATCATGCAGGAAATGTGCCTACAATCACGGACAAAATGTTTGGCCACATTACCAGAATACTTGTGCATTGACATTAAACTGACTACCTTGCCATTCTGACTCCTTGACCATCAGGAACAATTATGCTCTCATGGCAGAATATGCTGCACACAGTCGGCAAGCCAGAAAGATATCTTTACATCGTTGTATCCGGGGGAGGGGGAAATCATTAGACTTTGCTTGATTTCGACCCAAGTGCCAATATATGTTGTCCGAGATCGTAGTCAGCTAAGTATACATTCGCAGAGATTAATTATAGTAAGCACCTGTACAGCAATTTGCACTCTGGTGCTAAGATTTCATACCACAATCTGAATTGTAAAGGGTCTCGCGTAAAGGCTAGACAGGCAAATGGGACTAGCTTGTTTCACAAAGAAGACTACGAATAATCCAGACTTTCAAGAAATTCCGACCAATCACCAATACCCACAAGAAAGGTCCAGGTTAGAACTATAAAAAGGCAGCAAGATCTAAGTAAAGAAGCATGAAACCTACTGCATCATTTTGCCTTTTGCTTTTCCTCCAAGAGTAAACTGAAAGACAGATGAAGTAGAAATTCTGTAGAAGAGAAAAATAAAACCTCATACCCAGTGGATGCAATCATAGCAGAGATATCTATCAACAAAGATCGGATAAAGCACTGCAACAAACATTGTTTGTAGAAGAAGTTTTTGTGATTGAATGTTCAATATTCATTTCTGCGGAAGAAATTTTGCGATTGTAGAGTAGAATGGCCATGGCATGTAACTCAGACACAAACTGACAGTTTCCTGTGTACTACCGGATTACACAACTTTAACACAAAACTGGCCTAATATCCTTCGTTCCAAAAGTTTCAGTGATTCTGATCATTAACGAAAACGATTTTCAGAAAGTAACAAATAGAAAGTTGCATGGGGATGGACCACGATAGGGGAAAAATACAGCGTGGACGAATGAAAACATGAAATAGGGGGAGGGACCAAGCAAACGCATCTATCTACAGTTAACCTGTTGTTCAAATGTGTACAAGGAGGTCAAATTTTGAAAAAAAGTTGTGTACGTACTACAGTATCGTAAATGCAAAATCCCTTTCACCATAAAAAATAGAGGGAAACAAATTAAAACATTTATGGAAGCTGAATGCAGCCAATAATTAGGAAAATCATTCATGTAAGCTACGAAGAAGTTTTGATCTTTTGTCACTGCCTTCAAACCAGTCCAGAAAACATGCACATAGATGTATATTACCTCCGTACTGACTGACCAGAATGATGTCATTACCAAATACGGCCAATACCGTAATGACTCGATTAAGCCCCCGGGGGCTTATTTGTCAGAAATGGATTTGGGGTGGGGGCTTATTCGAAGGGGAGGCTTATTAAATTCCTGTGCATGTAGGCCCTTCCTGGTACTGGATTTTTAGTAATGTTTTGATGATTTGAGTCATAAGTGAACCATTTTTTTGGCATTCTGAATGAACTAAAGGAGCAATGCATGGAAAAGGGCTTGGTCAACAATTATTTCAATTAAATATTGTAATTTTAGTTGGTTCTGACTGATTTTTGAAAGGATGCAAACATTTTATCTGGATGACACTTCCTAGGGTGGGGGCATATTTGTCAGAAAATGGTTTTGGGGTGGGGGCTTATTCGAGGGGGGAGTTTATTCGAAGGAGGGGGCTTAATTGAGTCTTTACGGTACTGTGAACGCTCGATTAAGGGCCTCACTCGAATATGTGCCTCCAAGGATTGTACGTGTCACAGTTCTTAAGGATACTGTTAACCCTCGGAGAATATTTTTTTCTTGAGCCTTTTATTCACTTCAGACAAGGCTCTGCGACACCATATAGAGATAAATACATGAACATTGTACACCTGGTTCATTTGCTATAATTTCAGACTAATATAGCCACCAGAAATTGCTAAAATTTGTTCGGGAGTTTTGAAACCTTCAACTTAAATCGCTTATAACTCTTGATCTAGGCAGTTATAGACAAAACGCTGACACAGTTTCGTAGGCCCTGTTATGGCATTTCGAACCAAGTATCATTTGTCCAGGAAAACATAACTGGAGGGGACTTAGAGCTAGTAGAAAGTAAGACATATCAGTTTTTCCCAGTTTTGGTTAATAGCTCGTAGCAGGTGGTATGCAGGTCGCGTCTTACTTTTGGCCCTTTCAAAAGCTTGCCACCTGTTCTCAGAAAGACATACACAAGAAACAAATTTTGGACAATTCACTGGTTAGCTGTAATGCGCAGCTGAGTTCAAATGGCAGAAATGTTTTCCGAGGGTTAACAGCATCCTTAAACTTCTTTTTTAATAAGTGCTGTCATTGATTAAGAGCTGCATGAGACTATGAAATGCATTGCCTAATCAAAACATTACTTGGTACGGGAAATTAGAAAACACTTCTACACATTATGTCATATTCAGGACCAATAGTTGCTACTTCTTTCTAATTGAGAGATATTCATCAATTTCAAAACGGCTATATTCAGCTATTCCCCATCTGCTCATGATATCGGATACTACATAGGCGAAGTTGGTGTGTATATATGTTGAACTTTTCAGAGAAACAAAACCTATGTCTGAAACCTTCCGTGGTTCAATCTGTGGTGCCACCCATTAAAATCTGCATGAAAGAGTTTTAAATAAGACATATTCCGGGTATATCAGGGTCCTTCCATCAAACTCCTAAGCTTTTCACAGTCTTTGAGGGTCATGCTACCGAAGTCAGGGGTCTTCAGGGTTTGCAGGGTCTGCTGACACCCTGCAGGCGAAAGATAAAAATGAAGGCGGAGTAGCAAAAATAACACAATTTCTTACTTGTGGTATGATCAAGACATCACCCGGAAGATCGAGAATAGAAACATTCTTCTTCCGTTCCAAGCAATAACTCAGTCGTACATCAAGAACAGATTTAGCTATACAGACAAAAGCAGGAATTATGAATTATGAATGTACATAGGTCAATATAACTCATTCAAACAAACTGTTCTTCCAAAATAAAAATTTCAAGGAGATCTTCATACCACCTTTAAAAGATACAGGAAAAGCATAAACAAACTACAAACATTCATGCATACTGAGAGTTTCGAATGTTGATACCAGAAGTTCAAAAGTAACTGACTGACCAAAGTCGAGGGTGACCTGAAAGCTCCCTTTTCTTCAGCTACTATCCGAATAAAGGGGTGGGTACTGCTCCAATCCCTGGATTTCTCCGCTTATCCTCATCCCTACCTTTACGTGCTTAGTGCATCATGATCAGAAATTCTTACCTGCTTTTTGCACAATTTCAGACGTTGCTCCTTTAAGGAAACAGATGAACACCACCACACCTCTGCTGATCTGAAAGGAATACCTCTACACGTTTACAAAAGTATCCAATTTTGAGACCCAAGGCCAACTTAAATTGAAATTCTGGTTTGTACCCGCTTGTCGAAAGTGAGATTCGCTACGCGATTTATCGTAAATTTAAAACTACATTCATCCTGTTTTTCTTCCGCTTTCAGCAAGTTAATGCAGTTGAGGGTCTCTCTCGCTTTGACAATTGTGGTCGCAGGCCAGAGAATCTGAAATAAATAGCACTTACCAGGTAATAGAGCCCACATCTAATCGCAATGAAGCAATTCTTGTAAGTCTACTTCAGCACACTTCTCATTGCAATCCACATTTCACTTCGAAAAATAACTGTCACACAATTCCGGCTGTATTATGAAATCTCCAAACAGGGCATGAAGGCTCATGGTTTTGAGTGGAAGATTTACGCGCAGGATATATAAATGCGCTTCACAAGGCATCGGTGCGATAGATGAATCCTTTGTATTGTACATTTTTTGTGTCAACAAAAACCAAGGGAATAAATTCTTGCGCGGATTCCTTTATTCAAGTAAAGGATCAGAGTCAGGGAAAGAAAATGTTTGGGAGTAATTCAGCGAACACACATCAACATAAGAAAAGGAGGAAGTTGTCAACATGGGAACTGAGAAAAAGAAAAATTAGTTTGTTTACTTTTGGTCAGGTTAAACCTTCATTTTCATTAATTTCGCGTTAAATTAATTCCGAGAATTAAGCAAAAAATCGAAAAATTTGCAAAAACAATAATCCATGCAAAAAAATCCCCCTAAGGTATTTATAGGTATGGGCGGAGCAAGAGGAGATGTCAGTGATAGATTGCTTGGAGACAACAGTATGTGCTAATTTCCTCGATACATAAATATATGTCGTGTAAATGATCATTCAGATTGTTGATTGCAACAAACACACACAAACCGTGACTCTGGCGATTGTTTCTTTCGCAGGAAGATAAAATAAGTTCATAGCGTGCGGCAAAATCGGAGTAAAGAATGCAGATGTGGAAGACTTTTATAGATGTGCACGGACGCAAACCAGAAGTTCTATTTTCAGTTGGCCTAATGTACGTGGGCAGTTACTAATCTAGAACAGTGAGAAAATGCCTAAGCAGCATCTATATATACAGCTCAAATGAAGAGTTATGTACACATAAAAATATATAAACAGATTAAAACGCAGTGGTTGCTACCAGCTCGACTTGTGTCTTCTAAGGCGAAATATACTTACCTGTCAAATGCAGGCTAATAAATCTCCTGTGGCGACTCTTACAACTGTTGATCATTACCCTAAAAGATGTTGAGCAACTACCGATCTATCTAATATCACAGGTTTTGCATTGTAACATATAAACAATTATAACAATAGCATATATGTATTTATGTAGAGAAAGAGAAATAAAGAAATTTGGGAATTTGACAAACACAAAGGAAATGAGTGAAAAAACATTTAAGTCTATTAAGAAGTCAAATAGCAAATAATAAATACATTGTGAGTGTGTTTAGGTCCAGGTTCCTACCCTCTACTATCCAGATTGACAACACATTTCTTGCATTCTCTAATACTTGCACCAGATAAGATGACTGAGTGCAATTGCATCGATGCACTCAGTGGCAAGAGAGATGTGCCATGGAGGCCAAATATGACGAAACTGGGCACAGAACAACAAATTCAGCCCTTTCAATGCTTGCTTATGAACATTAGAAATGAACATGAACTGGCAGCAAGCATGCACAACATGGTCAGGTGTTAGGATAAACTACAAAATGTTATTCCAGCCCTATTATATACTCACAATAATGTTAATTATTTTTGCCTTCTGACCCTGTCATCTATGTCCAAGATTCATGCCATACTCCCATGTAGCCACCTTCTGTAAATGTAGGCTATGCATAACTACATATATATTTTGGAACTAGCACATACAATGACTTCAGAAATTCTTTTTCAAGTACTATACCTAAAGTTTTTCAGGTTTAACTTAGAGTTTCCAAGTCCACTCTGATCACTTGATTAATTCACAAAAATACAGATGTCAGGAAACATAGGAAGCGCAAAAGAGAAGATTTTGCTATATCTTCTTTGGTGACTATGAGCAGAAAATGCAGTACACACCAAGCATATAGTGCAATTTAGTGATTTACATAGCCGTATGTATTCTTTCTCAGTATGCACATGTTTACACACAAAAACTGTAATATAGGTGCAGGTGTACACCTAATTGATAGGTATTTGTTTTGGAGAACAAGAAACCAGAGCTATAGGTTATTGTCCTAATCCACTATCTGCTGAAGGTACTTCACCGGATATTTGATTATCAAGTGATACAATTCAATAATCATGCAGGCAGAATAGCATGCAAACCACAATATCTACAGACAGTGCTCAGCTAGAAGCATTCTTCGCAAAACAAATTCACAAGATATTTACGTTCACAAGTTTGATACAAACACAATCAAAAATCCTAATGGTTAGCATTACTTAGTATTGAATCAGTGCGTAATGCTATGGTTAATACACTGTTTCAAAGTCACTAGTGGGATTCATATACTCATTCTCCCATATACTTACCCAATACTGAATTCTGGAAAATGATAAAAAAAACCGACAAAGTTACGCACAGAGCCCTTGGTTAGTGGAGGTCAGCATTTGGAAACCTGTTGCACAAATATAATAAAAGGTAAAAAGTACTTACATTTACATATTCAGCAGGTGACTCATCAACTTCTGGCTTCACCATTAATCGAGCAGAGATGCATTGCTGCATGACCGTGCGTGCCAGAGGTGCAGAAGTGAGAATGCCACTCATGTTGGACTACTCAGCTACCCTCCATACCATAAGTTGCCACTATTCGCTTGATACAACATAATTAGAGAAACAAGTAGTCAATGCCCAGTGCAGGCACTGGGGGTCCGACCCCCTGAATTTTTTATCCCCTCCCAAATTTGGAGTTACCCTCCATTATTGCAGCTTGTGGCTCCACTCCCCTCTGGAAAATTGACTCCCCCTTAAATAGGTTTACCCCCAACCCTGCAAAAAAATTTTTTTGAAACTTTCAACTCTTCCAAAAACGGAAATGCCAAAAATTTGGACACAACGACAAAAGGAAAACTTGGACAATTGGGTACTTAACAACCATATCGATAACAGTGGCATAGCTAAGGGTAACAACAGAGTTGGAAAAGAAATTTATGACAACAAAGTAGCAGTGAAAAACAGAGACATCACTGATTTTGCCCAAGCGAAGAAATCACATAAAACTGATGAGTAATGTATGACGAAACAGCAACTGTTCATTTTGTGGAAGAATGTTACAACTCATAGAACAACAGACCGTCCTGTTGTTTTCCCTTCTTACAGGAAAAAGCACAGGCGATGGCCAGAACTACTTAAACAGGAAGATAAAAAATCATATAGCAAAGATCATAAGAAAGCTGATTTACTGATTACTGATTTAGCAGTCAGAAACTGCTAAAGGCAGGGATACACTACAACAACGAAATTATAACTTAATTATAGTGCGTGGTATAGTGATCACTATAACGTCTTTAAAACAGACGATGTAGGAAAAATATAGGAGAACGATAACGAAAATATAGAAATGACGCGCTAAAACAGTTCTGATGCGAGATTTTCCAAAATATTCGATGTACATACTCTAGGATTGATCACCTCCTCAGCATGAGTCATGGAGACCATTCTAACGTACATTTCCCGCTCTCAGAAGTCGCGCGAAAGTGAAAACAATGGCTCACATGCTATAATTTTTGGTTGAAATCAAACACATTTGATTCCACGAAAAATTATAGCGCTGTTGCAACACATGGACGTCCATACGTCATACGCACTGATAAGATCTGTATGCTTCCTATATTTACTTATCATTTTCTTATTGCGAATCTATCATTTTCTTATACGTCCACTATACTAATACCAATGCTATGCTATAATTCCAGTGTTATAGTGTATCCCCACCTTAATATAGGCCAAAAAGTATGATAAAAAATTATGAGTTAAAAATGGGCAAAGCACCCTTGCACCAGGATTTCTGAGCTGGATACAGCTTAAAGGTGATATAGCATGAAAATTCATGTTTTGGTATCTTCGTTCAATAAAAGGGCCGAAAGATGATGAGAAAAATGGCTTTTACAGACTTCAAATAGCTTCTGCCGTTGCGGATATATCTCAGTTCAACGTTTCCAGAAAAGAACAATGCAAATACAATGGGAACAATGCAAAAGAACAAAGAAAAGAATGAACGAACAAGTGTACTAGTGAAAACTAAAACTTTTGGCTCATTATTTTGGCTTATTGGTTGAATTCATGACAAATGTAAGTGTGGCAGAATAGCCATGGAATATCAAGGTAAATATTTATGGGAGTTTTTAGCTTTATCTGTCTTCGCCTCCATACAATGGCTTTTTGAAATTTACATCTGGGACAAAAAGAAACAAATATTTCAATACATTATACTATATCTCTCGAACCAAAGCAGATAAAGTTAAAACCACTCGTTATTTTTTGTAGAACAATAGGGTGAACTAACCTAATAGTCTCTCACCTTAAAAATTCCAAGAACACCTTCGGGTAGGTAATAGTGAAACATATAGAATTCTAAGAAAAATTTATCACAATTTTACGACATTTGCAACCAATGATCGACACAGTTGATTGACTGCAGGGCACCTGTTTTGGCTTAAATCTGAGCAAAATTTATAATGCTCTTTCTGATGCACTCATCAGCATGGACCAAAGTCGGAAGCTGGTTTGGTCTGGTTTCTATTGTTACGTGTTTGAAATGCTTTTCCTCTTTACAGTGATGAAGAATAAAGTTTAGAGCTTATCATGGCCATGCCTAACAGCCCAGGCCAATTTGCCACAGGGTTGCACTTTGACATGATACACATAAGAAAGATGATCTAAAGTAACTACCACAAGCATTTCTTTTCTCTGTAAAAAAATTCAACAACAATCTTATGGTTTATAGGAGCAGCACTGTTGCTATGTGGAATCTCCTGCCAAACTCTAATCTACAAATATGTATACGAGCATGAAACCATACATGTAAAAGAAATTCACTATAGAACTCTACCAAAAGTGAAAACAAAATGAGAAAACAGAAGTAGTGCAGCGAATCAAAATAATAATCTACAATGTGCTCAAGAGTGTACAATGCAAGAAATGCACACACTATATCACATAAAATCTAAGGAGTACATGGGAAAAATTTATTACACTTTAAATTAAGACAATTGTACACATCAGGGTCACCATGCTCAAATTTTGTAACCAACATGTGAGTAGAACATCTGGATTTGCTTCAATCCAAACAGAAACATTGACTTTTACAACATGTAAAACTTGTACCCTTCCCAATAGTGTGACATATCATCAAGGACAAGCTGATCAAGACAGAACACCATATGTTGACATAAGATTTTTATGAGAAAATGTTAGACATACTGAAAGATTCACTAAGTTCTAGGTACTGATAGTTACCCACACATTACTGTAACACACAATCAAAAACAGCAGCATAGATTAAGTAACAAAAGATCTTTTCAGAGACAAAATCTTATATAAAAAACATCACTCAGCAGCAGTGACCAGGGCAGGTGCTGCATCACGGGGTGATTGATTTACAGGTGCAACACTGCAGGATGGTTCATCGAGCTTTCCATCACCAGCTGCATTACTAAGTATTGATTTAACTTCAACTTCATTTCTGTAGCCGTTTTCTGCAGGAAAAGATGCACCACTCAGTCGTTCTCCCTTTTCAGCTTCATGGATCAACTTAGGCTCAACAAGTTCATTCCAGTTATAGCATCTCTAAAATAAGCAGAACAAGAAAATGAGGGAATATAAAACTGACTACATACAATGAGCAGAAAATTGCACTCCCACTTACCCTATATACTTTCATCAAAGAACGCTTATTGTATGGAACTAAAAGTTCCTCACTGGTGTAAAGTCACAAGGGTCAGAAGCGGGAGAATGAAGACATACTTACCATACAAACATGATCACAGCCTGCAAGCCACTCTACTAAGATGGCGGATTTGACTAAGAAGAGGAATCTTTCAGTAGCCAAGGTCATGAAATTCATTTCTGTATTTTTAAATATCAACCAAACTTTAAATCATACAGACAAATCAGTGACCAGAAAGATTTGATTGTTTCTGTGCAAGTAGAACAATGAAAAGACCAGAACGTACTTGCACTTAGCTGAACCAAAGACCAATTCAAAGATGGTGGAGGAAGATGCATTTTTAGTGATACCGAATAAGATATTTCTCTAGCACTTATATGAAATTTATGAAATCTCTCTTTGGCGAAAAAACAATCCAGCAACACAAAACTATGTAGGCATAAGAGATATAATGATTGTGTGATAGGGTGCACAACCTTTGTGTCCTGTTTATCCTCTTGCTGTTCTTCATTTAAACTGAATTCAAATCGATTACATGTCTTTCCATCACCTGCAAGGGAAAAAGTAAAGAGTAAACCAAAAATCAAAAATGAAGTTTTCACAACACAGATCAGCTCCATATCCGCTCAGCCTCTCATTAAGGAACGATATCAGCATATCATTGTGCAAATCTGAGGCATAAAGCAAATGCGCAGAGGCTAAAAACACATTAAAGCTGGCACAGGTAACCTCAGATAGAGTGAAAGTCCAAATGAATCCTAATGATCATCCTGTGTATTTTAACAATGCCGAGCCACACAACCATGTGGTACTGTAGCTTGCTGCAGGTAACACGCTCTATTCATGGGCAACAACAAATCGGAACAGATCGTGTCAAACATATATCTATATACAGATCGCTGAAGAATGAGCATTCGCATTCTCCACATTACCCTGATGGAAGCCTCACATAAGATCATCACTGATATTTCCAATGGTAAGATACATCAAAGTTAAAGAGAAAATATTGTAAAAAAAAGCAACTTCAAACAAATCACAGAAATAAAAGTAAACCGCAACAGACACAATAGTACTGACCACGTGCTTTCATCATGGAATCAACAGATAGTTCAAGATCGATTGATTGCGTACTTGAATCGTATGACAGAACAGTAGCTTCCTGTAAAAGAAATGCATGACACAATATCGAAAAGTCACTCATATTATCAACATGGTTTTAAAACTGTTACAAATTCTTCACTAACAGCACGAGCTAATCCCTACAGCACAAGCCGTTCGTTTGACAGCTCAGCTTAACGACAGTAGGACTTTGGAGCCAATTGAAAATGGGTGAGGGTCCAATTCAAAACAGCCCAGGGGGCCTTGGGGCCCATTGTGTACTTAGTATGAACTACTAATGTGAAAGTGTGCAGTGTAGCTAACTTTCAATAGGCATTTCAATACACCACAGGAACATAACCCAAGCAGCTAGCTCATTTTTTTTACCTATCAAGGTCATTTTTTAGCCATTATTTTCGCAATTTTGATGAAAAATTGGCAGGAAGAAGCAGTAAAACCCTACTACCTCAGGGTTAATGTTCATTTAATATATTCCAGGACCCAGTAAATGTCATTTCAGGAGACTGGGACCTAAAATCCACACCATCAGGAAAATATTGCTATTCAACAATGGCCACAAGTGTACAAATTTGATGACGTCAGCAACTTGTCCCAAGCAATAAAACTACCTCACTTCTGGTTAAGGTTTCATTTCTTTCTGGTTTTGATATAAATTGCCACTTGAAACAAAGGAAATATTTGAAACAAGCCCATAGTGCAGTACAACCAACTTTAGATGAAATCTACATCCTGTACCTCAAAAATTGTGTCGGCATTTTTTGAGATCTTTTTCCAATAAAAAGGTATTGCTCTGTATTTGAAAAATGGCTTAAATTTTGTTATAAAATCATGAGATTTCAACTTAAATGGCTCATAACTTTTGATCAAGTCGAAAACAACAAAAATGCCCGCACCATTTTGTAGAGTCTGTTGAGATCATTCCATTGACGTACAATTTGTGTGGTAAAAACAAACTGGAGGGGACTTACAGCTTCTAGAATGTCGAAATTTCTGCTTTTTCTCATTTCTGTTTACAGCTTAAGAGTTTAAGTTACTTTATCATGAAATACCACTGCCCTTTTCATTATCTGCATTTTTGCTTTCCATTTACGGGTCAAATACTGCTGCGGGCACAATCCCCCCGTCCCCCCCCCCCCCCCCCCCCCCCCG
>JAOBRC010342128.1:0-12927 GCA_027575255.1 Scolionema suvaense
AATGTTCTTCGTTTCCATAATGGGGCAGTTGCTGTGATGGAAAACGCCGCCGCCTGTTCGGTCAGCAGAAGAAGCCGGCCTTGGAAGTAGAAATGCCGATTGAACATGGAATTTGGCGTGCACGAAAATTTCGTTCGCGCAAAAACGTTTTGCGTGCACGTTGCGCGCACGCTCACGAGCGTGCACGCAATTTGGAAAGCCCTGCATTTTCAAAACTTCATACATATCTTGGGTTCACGAAATTCTTAAGCCCTGGAATTTGTTTCATTAGTCCATATATAAAATGTACTACGCAGCCATATAAAGGTGTTAGCTGTAAAAAGCCTTTGTTGGCTTCAAATTATACTGACGTCAACACTTTTTTGCAATATTTTTAGCGATGTCAGCATAAATTTTGATGAAATGTCAATAATTTAGATTGGCTTATAATCTTATTCCTGTCAATTCGAAACAAAATTCGTATATGAACTCATGATAAAAAAGTCAAATGTGCCGTTTTGAACAGAATTTGCCAGTAAAAAAGGTCCACGCTCATTATAAAGTTATGTCAAATAATGACGTCATTAAGACATCGTTGTGACGCCTTTTAGAGGTAAAATAGCATAAGCTCTCTAGCAACAACGTCTTTAGTTGTTATCAATGTTTGCTTCAATGTGCAATTTATTTTGCATATGATATTGTCAAAACATCTTTCTTTATACCAAAATGACCGAGTTTTTTAAGAAACAGGTCTTGTTAAAAAATGATGACGTCATGAGATTTGGCATGAGATATGGAAAACTTTTTTCTGAAAAATGATCACAAATAAATGTGAAAAAGTCAGGCAGTTTCATGAGAATCGGTCAAGTCATTCAAAAATTATGAAAAAAGTTTGAAGCCGTGAGCCCACTAATAAGGATAGCAATATTTTGCAAGAAGTTTGTATCGGACTTGGTTTTGAAAAAAGACGCTCATTTGTATATCATAGTCAAGGGAATGGTTTCGGCAAAAGGAATATCGGCAGTATTTGGGAAGTCCTTCGTGTTATTTTGCTAGATCAAAATCTCTCCCAGAAACATTAGCGACCCCTCTTGTGTGAAGTGATATTCACACTAAACATGAGTGAAAGAAAGTCCACCATAAAACGTGTACTGTTTAATGCCGAACAACAACCACACCCTTTGATATGACAGTCTAAGAAACGTGACCACAGCCGAAGACTACGGCAACAAGTTACACTTATATACGAAAGTCACCCAACACCTTGACATCAGCACAGAAAACGGCACAGTCTTATAATAGAGGCATTCATTTCGATGGCTATGCACCTGTAGAAAGAGTATAGTTGAAGTTAAAGTTTTATAAATCCGGGGAAAACAAGAAGCTAGCGCCACGAAAAGTGGTCCATGGACAGTCATGGAAAAACTGCTGAACAGTGTGAATTTTCGAATATGCAACGATTCTAGTCGCAAAGAGAAAGTAGTTCATCACGATCATTTAGTTCCATGTCGAGCCGAAATCAGAAAGTGTAACAAGTGCACCTCGCACCTGAAACTGAACTAAACAAAACCAGATATTCACCTTCTGATTCTTCATCTTCAGACTCAGAGCCAGAAAATGAAATCACAGCAACGCAACCAGCTCCCCAATATGAACACCATAACGGACGGAAACGCAATATTGAAGGAGCTGTTCTGTGGATGCATCTCTTTATGATGGAAGGAGGAATGTAAGCATTTACCCCCAGACTGTCAGTCACTCTTGCATTACAATTGTATGAGCAGCCAATCTGTGGTAGTTCTTAAATACGCAAGACGTATGACCATACCAGAAGAGTTCGTTTTAGAGCGCTCTTTAGATTTTACCACCTGTTCAATGGACAATATCTGTCACATGGTGCTCGTTTGCTTTTCATGAAGGTCATTTATGCTTTCATGCTGTCTTATTTTGGGTAAATGTAACCACTATGCACTATGCACTGCACCGGTAGGGCGCAGAGAGTGCTAGTGCAACAGACGATATATGGACACGATTTTACTATTTTATTGATTGTTTGCTGTTCTATTTTATTTTGAATGTGGGATATGGATAGTCAAAAAAAGACACATTAACAAGCTACATTCCTTGTCATATTTTGATAAATTTGTAGGGGAAGAGAGGGATTGTTGTGGTATTAGATATTTATGCTCAGACGCTTGCATTACGCACTTGCTTTATTGCGATACTGTTTCTGAAAGAGGATTCGAATAGGCTGATTTGCTGAGAATATCAAGTGATTATGTCTACGCGTTTATAGAATATGCCATGCGTGCTTTAGAGAGAGAGAACTGAACGAGCTGAAGGGACTAATCTAAATTCCATTAAAGTTGTACTCCTTTATACTCCAATCCGTCTGTGGAAGTTGCATTACTGTTCCAGTTGATGCAGAATTTTATAAATAATTCTCCAAAAGAAAGTCAGAACTCATTTGCAATAAACTACAATAACAAAAAGCAGACCCCTGCTTGCTGACTACACAGTCTATCTTACTTTTGAGACCATAATAAGCATTGAAATAATACCTCAGTGAAAGGGAGATTTATATTCTGCAGGAACAGAGCTGCAAGCTACTTGGCCATCATGAATAAACAGAACATGATCTGAGCTGCATTTTGTACGTATAATATGCAGATAGAGTCTACTTTTGCGTGATCTGTCTTTTATACACAGGCGTGAATTTTTCCTAAGTGTCAGGAAAGTTTATTGAAGAAGATTCTATGAAAATTTCATGGTTGTGTGACCAGGTTGACAAAAGTTATGAGGCCTTTGTGGCAGGTAAGTGGAAACTTCCCTATGTTTCCTATACAAAACACTCAAAAATGAAATTCCTGATAACTTCTGTTCCATTGCCGCGATTGACTTTAAACTTGAGTACAAGGTAGACATTGGTGACAGGAATATTCTCTGACATTATTAGGACAATTGAGCATTGTGACGTCATGCGACATCATTTAGAAGATTTTTTATATAATAAAGTAGGTCTGAATTATTACTTATGCATGACAATGAACATTTGTAGCACTCAGTCCAACGAGCTTCGTCCCATGAGTCGTTCCAGCAATCTTAACAATTAAAGAAAATCATAAAAGATCTGATGACGTCATCAGAAAAAATACTGATGTCAGCCAACCTGGTCGCATGACAATTAAATTTTCAGCATTTTTTCTGCAGTACATAAACTAAAAAAACATCTTTTACATAGTTTGTGCTTTTCAACTTGTTTTTGAGCTTCTACGGCCTTTAAACATATTGGGTAATTTACCCACCCCTAACAAGTATGGAGGTCGCCTGACCCCTAATAAAATAGGGATAATACAAAAGTAACATGAGAAGTTCAAAATCATTGAAAGTAATAAACGTACAGTGCAAAAGTACCTAACCACGTTCTCGTGATGATCAACTTCGTTGAGAATAGCCACCTGAAAAAAGAACATGAATAATTACAACACCCAGTATGGATAATAAATACAATAAGTAATTAGCGGACTCCCGCAAAATTAATTGAGAATCTTTGTGTAAGATCAAAGGTAAAATTAAGACATCAGCCAAAAGATTCACACCACAAATGACAAACAGCTAATGAAGAGTTCTAGAAAGAGTTCTAGAAATATTGCAAAAAACCCTGAAAATAGCCCATATTGGCATCAATTGCAACCCACATGCTGAACAACATATCCCCAAGATATAAGGCATGGATCGTGGCATTAGGTAAGCCGCCCTAAGACCGACCCAAAAAATGAGAAAAAAAGGAAGGGTGTCTTTCAACATATATGAAAAACCCCTGAAAATAGCCACTTTCGGACATATATCACCACCCCCAAGCTGGACATGACACATGGTTCATAACATATGCAGAGTTGCTCTGAAAAATCACACCAAAAATGCAGAAAAATGAATCAACCATTTATGCCAACAAAATAGCCAATTTTGGACACAGTTGCCCCTAATATTCTCAACAAAAGTGACAAGGATTGGATGAACAGTTTCTGATATATTTAGAAAAAAACAATGGAAGTCGTCAGTTTACAGGTAAATTGATACCAAGAAAATTCATTGAGCGGTTATCCGGGAAAATGCGTTGGTGACGGACAGAAGGGCGGACAGACGGAAAGGCGGACGAACGAACGGGCGGGAGCCCAAAAAAAAGATTTCATAAATATTTTTTTACCTTATAACGTATATCACCATATCATGAGATATAATTTAAAACACAAGACATTAGAATGATTTACTTTTGAATGACCTTAGCCACATCGATTTAAGTGATCCTTTTGTCAAGAAATCGGTAAAGCAGGAATGTCGTGAGCAACTGCTAGCTATGAAAGAAAGTATATGCCTAAACCTTTCTCATCGATTTTACTGGCACTGTGAGGGCGTCCAAAATTTCTCAGGATATAGGACAATACAATGTACAGGCCCTAGTTGCTGGAACACTTACAAAAAATGCGTAAATAAACAGATGTTTCCCACTATGACATGATGATAGACACATTTAATGGGAATAAATGATCTTCCCTCCAAAATCCAAAATATCCACATCGGCGACGACAATAACCATCCCTTATCACCACAGCCCTGACCTCTGCGGCCCTGCAGCAAAAGATGCAGAACTGGAACTAAGGTTCCATCATGCTACAGTGCACTGATTTTATCGTGCCTTACCTTGCCCGGACCTTTTGAAGATTTAAAAAGAATGGGGAGGGGGAGGGGGAGCTAAATCACCTCCTCTCGACTCCATATTTCCAGAGCACCACATGCCATGACCATGAAACTTGAAGTGTAGATAGTCCTTGGTACAAATGCTGCAAAAGACCTCATTGAGCCATTGTCCTACTGTCTCTTTGAACAATGTTTTTTTCCAGATAATAGGAACACATAATAATGTAAGTTTAGATTGCATTAACTAATCTGCTTACCTTTAACTAAAGAACTATTGGACTTGATCCAAAATTCGACATTTTCAGTTCAGATGATGCCTCGATAAATTTCGTGAATTGTCAGAAAATATCAACATGTACAATTTACTCCTCATTAATGAGCAGCGGAAAAACTACGAGGGGAGGGGACCAAGCACACCCCCCTCTGCCCCGCAGGCTAAAGCTGGATTCACACTGAAAGTCGCGTGACTAAGCAGTGCATATACTACGCAGAGTTACACTGTATTTCTTGTTCACACTAACTCAGTCTTGCAAAAAATGTGTTGGCATATCTACCCACGTCAGTTAGCACTTCAATGAATATGGTTGCTTCACATTCTTTCAATGAGATAGTTTCATCGAACGGGTGACACCAGTGAAATCTTGTCAATTATTGGTAGGTTACAATATGAAAACAGGCGATTCTGCTTCAAGGTTTGAACTTTGGGTGTGTCACTGGAACAAGCATCAAGTTTTCACATTGCTTTGAATTGACCACATTTCGTCAAGTCGCAGAGTTCAGCGACACTGCCACGCACTCTCAGTGTGAATATTGCTTAAGTAGGGTTCAACCTATTTCTACTTCTGTAGCAGGCACAGAGACGGACAGAGGACCTTCGTATCACAAATTATAACCTGGTCTGTTACGTATAAGAATATGCTCTTTTGGAGCTTCTGTTCTTCTGAGAACTCGTTCTCAGGTGACTTCTGTTCTTTATTTTAGAGGATCAATGGTATAAGAGCACGAGTCTCCAATTAGACTGAAAACTAAGAATGATGTAAGAACAACTCTAGACTGAGCTTCGACACCAAAATTAAAAACAATAAAAATATTTATGCTATAATCTTAGGAAAGAGGAAAATGCTTTTTGTGTCAGACATGTTTCGCTGCATCTTATAGCATCATCAGGGAATAAAATCTGCTTGACACACAAGTTTACATATACATAAGAGGGGCCAATGGCACATCAATAAAAAGCAATAAATGCAAATTGTTTACAAACGAAATCTGACCAGGAAGAGGTATATGCATTTTGAAAAACACGAAAGTCAAACTAGTCTTCACATCCTTTAAGGCAGAATCATATTTCACAAAACATGAACAAAACAAGCCAAACATTTGTCACTTTCTATGGTGTGCAATTGTCACCTAGTATGTGTACATAGACAGGTGTATTGAACATTACCAGATTTATTTGCCTTATTCGGTCATTTGTTCAAGAAGAGAGCAAATCTATGTATTTTCTTTTTATTAAAGGAAGAAGGTATATAAAATACAATTGCGTCGAGAAGCCAAAAGTTGAAAAACATGCTACGAGTTATGATACTTTCACGAGAAACAACAAAAGTGGGAATTCCCGTGGTGGAATCCACTTTTTAGCTTTGAAGCATCATGGTTTAGCCAGCTGGTGATAAGCTTCCGCTCATGAAATGTAAAGAACATTGCCTTTAGTTAAACTTGACTTGACATTAGAAAGCCCTTGAAATGTTTTGACTTCACTTAGAGGCTTCTTGAAGAGCAATAAGTCTATTTTGAAAAGGCGCAACGTGACAAATAATATGTATGCGATAAATGGTCATAAGATCTTATCATTGCACAAGGATTGTCTAACAACATTTTGTTCCACACAGTTTTGTGCATGGCCACAGGAGCTACATTAATACGTTGTACGATCTTCTCGGTAACAGAGTACAAGTGACAGGGTAAGTGACTGATCAACTGCTTGATTACAAAAAAAAGGTATTAACAACAAACGAATAAGATCAATGTTATTTATACTTCCGTCTACACAAGATGTTCAATGAAGCAAGTCACAACTAACGCATTTATATTCCTCTGAATTTCTATAATTTTAACCCCACTCTCTGTTTATATCCACTCAATGTCAGATGTTAACAATGTTTTCAGTTACGTATTGTATTGTGTGCTGAACTGCGATCACAACTGCTTGGCAGAATGCTAGAAAAACATTTTTATTAATACCAGTGTTTTATGCAAGCATTTTTCCATATCGCCAATAGGGTCACACGACAACAGTACTTTGACCATATAACACTAACCTCTTTATCAGCAAAGCTGTAGAAAGCGGGTTGAATACGCTTCACTGCCACATCTCGTATTTCTTCAAATTTTCCTCTGAAAAGAAAACAAACCCACAGCTGCTAAACCCTTTATAGTACGAAGTCTTTTGTTTGAAACTGTAGTCCATGCTACTGTGGTCATGATTTCAAGGCAGATATAAACAAAATCTATTTGTGCAAGCAAATAATTATAAGTGACATTTGAATGACAGAATGCACGAGACCAGCATGGATTTTTCGAATACCGTAATGCTTCGATATAATCGCCCCCTCGAATAAACGGCCCCTTTTTCAGGAGATTTTTCAATAAACACCCCCTCGAGTAGACGCCCCCCTCTAGAGGGGCGTTTATTAGAGATACACTAACTCACACATGTAAAACTACCACCACCGATACGATGATATTGACATGTAATCTAGAAAATACTTCTTTGATATATAAAGTTTATACGTAAGAAAAAAAGAAGAATCTCATGAAAATGTAATAGATGCCAACTCTTTAAACGCCTACTCTTTAAACGCCCCCTCGAATAGACCCTCCTCTAAAAAGTCCAAAAACTTAATAAAAGCCACGGGCGTTTAATCGAAGCATTACGGTAGAAGACAATACACCTTTTCACAGTTTCAGTCCTACCCTGGACTTTGCCCTTTTTGGAGGTAAACAAAACGTTACAGAACGAAACATGTCTCTAGTGTAATTGTAGCGAATGGTTGCAAGTGTGATTATTAGGCAAAAGGAAGTCTTTGAAGAAACTTACGTACTATGTTGCGGCAGCGAAAACTTAATTACTCTGACATTTATTGATGCTAATGATTAATTTATCTGTCGTTCAGCAGATTCACCATTCGCTACTAGAGAGGTTAAGTTCAAGTTCAGCCAATCCAACAATGTCACTGTGAAAAGGTGTATTACTACAGACAATCTTCACTTGAGCGAACAAGGAGTGAAGCATATCACAATTCATATCTAATAATTTTGTCCGCACAATTCTTTCTAGCAATTATCGTTGTGATATAATATTTATATGTTTTACATAATTGTTTCACTACTCTAAGAAAGGAGCACAGTCCGTTTCCTGCTCCATATCACTGATAAAAAATTTACCTGAAGACAATAGTTCCTCTACATCCTCTTCCCAACACGTGCCGAATGTCAAACATGATCTTTCCCACAGATCTCACGGCATAAGTTTTGTTCTCTATTGTGAATAACACAAACCAAAACATCGCTGTGCAAGCAAATCACAACAGCCAATGCCTTAAATAATAATGCAGGTAAGTTAACTACAGAAGACCATTGAACAGATCAAGAAATAATTTTGAAAGTTCCAACAAACCACCTATAAAGCGAGGCAGTGAATCACAAACCTACAAGTGAAGTACTGATGTACAAATCTACAAGTGAAGTTCATGTGCTACGTAAGAAGTAAAATTCCAAAAACGAGAAAAATTTCCATCAAAATGAGATCATTTTTCCTGAAATAGGGAATGTGCTTTGTGATGAATTTATTCACAGAACTGGGATAGGATAAATTTTCCTGCTAAAACCAGTAAAATATTTCTCAAAACGAGTAGAATATTTCCTAATACTGTAAAGTCGTTCCGAAAATGAGAATATGATTCTTTAGCCCAAGGGTCACCTGTGCGTCTTTTGTTCTCAAGTCACGAAGAGGATATGAAAAGGGTATTTTCAGTGATGTGAATGTATCTTGGCCTGGACGTATTCATGATGCATAGGTATTTGCAAATAGCCCATTAACCAAGAAGGTCCAATTAACAGAGATAAGTCAAGTGCATCGCGTACTAGTTCCGGACATAGATCCTGCTTTCCCCGTGTTACTTGGTGATTCAGCTTACCCACTACCTCAAAACCTTGTGAAAGAATTCTCTCAACGTTAGAATAACAAGCAAGTTACGTTCAATGAGCTACTCCATTCCACAAGTTCAAACATAGCAAAATTCAACAGCTATAAATGGTCATACTCAACGAGTGATATTTACATTCACTGGTCAAATTAGCCTGCTCACAGACTGCTGGAGAAAGTTAGTTTCTCTCACAGTCTGCTCACTTCTGTACACTAATGTAATTTGCTACGTCAAAGCGAATTCAATACCCTATTCAGCAGGACGGCTTTGCCACCTGCTTTTATACTGCGCAGAATGCAATAAACAAATTCGAATCTTGGCGCTAGGATACATCGAATAATTAGTAGCTGTGCCTCTGTCTTGTTTTCGTGAGATCTTGCTAAATTTTTATGATGCTGCATAACATTAGCGCCCAATGTTAGCAGACCTAGCAAACGAGTGAAGTGCGCTAGGGCTGGGAGCAGGCTATGGTCAAATATGTTCACATTCAATGAAAATATTCATTCAACGCTAAAACAGATTATGTTGGATGCCGAAACACGCCCAAAGACAGAATGTGAATTTCTGATTTCACGCTGAGGAAATGTCTTCAGAAAAGATACCATCCCTAATTAGAATCATGTGTGCCACAATAGAATTTATGTAAGCAAAGTTTTTGCTGGCAGATTCAGTAGTCACTTTAAATGAGAACTATTGGCACTGATACAACTTGCTCTTAAATCGCAGAGAAGCATGTCATAAAATACTTGGGTGTCATTTGGTTCCAAACCACTTTGTTGTCGCAAAATCAACCATTCGATGGTTCAAATTTTCGGTCACGCTCGTCACCATTTTGTTACCCGCCAACCGAGAAGTCTGGACTCTAGCCTGCTGCTCAGAGCTGTGACGTAAAGGCGGCACCTTCCATCATTCAAGATGACTGTATCCCGGTGAGATGTATGTGAAGAGCAACTCAAAATCCAAGATGTTTGATTTTTTTAAATTGGATGTCAAATCATTGCAAAGTGATGGTTTTTGATGCAGGTTTGATTACTCGAGTTTAGCAGGTGATTTTATGCACAAGATGGTGACCCGAGAGAGGAAGAGCTGGCCACAAGATCATTTTGCTGTTGAGAACGTTTTGGTCATTTGCTTTGGGCATGGAACTTCCTGGTGCTGTGATGCATAATTGTGCGTATGTGGAATGTGCCTCCCATGGATGAAAATGGGAAGTTTTTGCCACCAAGATATTTTTTGCATATGCTGAACCCATATCAAGTTGTTCTCCTATTCTATAAAGTTGGTATAGGCAGCTCCAGCTATGAAGCCAGCACAGAGTTCAAGTTGATGCACAGTCAGTCAGACAGCTCAGCTGGTGCTTACGTAGTGTATAGAGTGATGCACATAAGGGCAGCATCATAAAAAAATCTGCTTCACAAACGCATTGCCTGCTGCCTGGTATCAACATAGCATAAAATTTACTTTAACATTTTTGCGACCTGCCTTTTCACTTTCAGTTTTCAGCCCAAAGACAGTTAAACCCATGGTTAGCATTGCTGGCATAAGTCCAGTATTTTGCCTCACTTTCATTTTCTGGCACACTCTAAATTCTCATATCTTATACCCTTGTTGTACGTTGTATGAGAGATTTAAATGGGCGCATACTTTCCAGAAGTCTTGTATAGGTATATAGTTAGCTACTTGGGCTAGATGTTTTGGTAAAGCAGACCAGGCTGCACATTGGAAGTAAGTGGCTTTTGTGGTTAGGGTTGCAGAGCTCAGGGTGTTATTTACAGTATAATGGGGTACAGTACATCTATAACTGAAATATGAGTGGGTTAGGCTCTACGTTTCTTCCAATCTTTCTAATTATAAGCCCTGCCCCCCAACTTCCTGAACAACTTCTCAGAAAAGTCTTGCTAAGGAGTATAGCTACAATTCAGTGCGTGGAATTTTTTAATGTACTGTTGTATATTCCCTGAAGTTAGATTTCATGTTGTGTATGTTTAATACAAAAGTGTAGCTAGCCAGCTACTCAAATTAACTTCAGGTCAGACCATTTTGAGTAGTGATCCAAATCCTGATTTACATTAGAGTGCTTTTTTCATTCTTATGTGCAAAACGGCATAAATATACACGGATGACTGTGATCTTCTGAATACACTAATCATTTGCATTGACAGGTGGTTTGATGCACGATTATTCAGATCGGTTTAAATTTTCAGAGGGTTTTGAACCAACACTGACACAACTGAGAACGGTGCAGTTTTTACTCTAGTCGTCATTGCGCATTGTGCGTTTGAAATTTGCAGACCGGCAATGCGGTTTTCTATATGAACCAATGCAAAAATATTTTTTGCCGCAAAACGCTTGTCAATACGAATTTCTGACAGAAGGTGATGTATTAAGGCTGGAAACGCTACGTCTTAGTGGCAGCTCAAGTAGGAAAATATTGTATCTTCCAAAATTTGGATTTTTGTAAGTCCCAAAACATGGGAAAAATTCGGTCTTTACCCCCGTATTTTGAACCCCCTGCTGCATGACATTTTCTGAAAGAGCTCATTGAAACCTATCATTTAAGCCCAAAATCGTTTTTACAGACGTGAAATAAGTATGACGACGAAAATTGCACCAAAAGATGCGCAATTAAATTCTGTTGTTCAATGTTAGACTGGGAGGGAACCACCCCGACCCTTGTTATGTCAGCCGTTAACACGTTTTATGAGGAATTAGAAAATCATAAATTATGTGCGGAAGAAATTTTTGCAGAATTTATTTTTGCGATTCAGAATTCAAAAAAATTGTATTTTGTGCAAGAAGTTTTCGCGATTGAAGGTTGTTTCATCAGTTTAGCGGAACAAATTTTTCGGATTGCGTGTTCTGCCTTACTTATTTGCATAGAAGAGGAATATGTTCTGTTCCATTCGTCCCACTGAGAGAGCTGTAAGCGGCTCTTTACAGCGTCAAAGAAGACAGTAACATTTTACGGTTGTAAATGGACTGATTGATTCTTTAATGCTTTTTTTTGAACATTTTGCAGAATAAGTTTTCGCAATTGGTCTAACATTTTACATATATGAAGGGTTTCTTTATCTAGCAAGGTATTATATTCATAACTTTGTATGCAATTAAATTTGTGTCGTCTTTTTTGCTGGTTTTTTCCTTTATTGAATTGGAGAAATCAAGCAGCAAAATAAATGATACAAATTTATCAATGCGCTAAATGGAGAGGGGATTTTTTTCAATTTAATTACTAGCCCTACCTGTTTGTTTTGGTGTTTCGTTTTATGATGTTTATTTAGACACTCCAACTGCCATGTTGTTGAAAGCAAGTCCATCATTGCAACGAGAGCAAAGTACACATCAAAGTAAAGATGATTGAATTGTAGCTCTCTTTCTTAGATATCGTCACAACAAAAAGGATGAGTAATCCCTGCCGCATCGTATACACCGCACCGTATACCAATCCAACAATAGGAAAGTGCAAATGGAACATGTGAAGCATTTCTTCGCACTCTTTGCAAAGAATGATAACCTTGCCGCAAATTATGTATTGAAGAACGTTAACACATGTCGACAAATAACAAATTCTGTGATTCTTTTCACACCTATACTGCATCGTCATGCCTGAAAATGTTTACTGTCCGGTAGTATGATGGCCTGCTCCCAGCAGACCGAGCACACTTCACCTGTTTGCTAGGTCTGCTAACATTAGCACACTTCACCTGTTTGCTAGGTCTGCTAACAATAGCACACTTCACCTGTTTGCTAGGTCTGCTAACATTAGCACACTTCACCGGTTGCTAGGTCTGCTAACATTAGCACACTTCACCTGTTTGCTAGGTCTGCTAACATTAGCACACTTCACCGGTTTGCTAGGTCTGCTAACATTAGCACACTTCACCTGTTTGCTAGGTCTGCTAACAATAGCGCACTTCACCTGTTCGCTAGGTCTGCTAACAATAGCACACTTCACCTGTTTGCTAGGCCTGCTAACAATAGCGCACTTCACCTGTTTGCTAGGTCTGCTAACAATAGCGCACTTCACCTGTTTGCTAGGTCTGCT
>JAOBRC010342239.1:0-12926 GCA_027575255.1 Scolionema suvaense
GGTGCTTGCATACTAGCTGCCTTCGCTCACACAGAATTTACTTGCAGCCCTCCATGCTTGCTACTCAAAAACAAACACGAAAGCGCTCTCGGTTACCGTCAAACGATGCAAGCTACTGCTTGCGCGTCTCTGATTGGATCATTTGACATCGTACGATATATTTTCGACCAATCAAATTCTTTTAAATTTCTCGTCAAGCCGGCAGTCTCCGTGGGCCGATATATCGGCCTACCGCTGTTCGCAAAGTGGAAATCGCTGGCCGAAATATCGGCCCACAGGGCTTAAAGGGTTAAGTTTGCGAGAGTCTACTTATTATGTGACTTGTTATTTCGAAAACTTTGGTGTGGATTATGAACTTTATGGATGTAATGAAATGTACAAGTTGCCAAATTAAATCCTTCTTAGGCTGGGGTTTTGAGGATGTATAAGGGCTGGGAGAGGGAAATAAATACCATTATTTGTCTGAACCCTTCGCTTTTTTTAATAAGGGCTGCCCTTCAATAAGCACCACCCTCGATTACGTTCTTTGTTAGAAAAGGTTGAGTTTTAATAAATAATCGCTGTGGCGCTTAATCCAGGATTTACGGTATGCAGTACAGATTTGGCCAATTGCTTGGAACTTGCACGATGACTAATCATCAGCTAAATAAAATGTATTTGTAGTGTATTCGTGCTGGAATGTGATTATGAACAATTCATTACTGACTGCATGTCCTACATATTAAGTATTCTATTAGCAGCTAGTTTTGCACATCAGTAGCAGCCAAAGTGCTTCAAGTATTTCTCAGAAGACTCGATAAGATGAGAGGTTTGTTGTTTTCTTTATAGTTATCTTTTATCTTGCTTAATAGTGGCAAGAACTAAAATTTATTATTATTCAATTATCTTAAAGACAAAGTTTTTGTATTTGTGTACTAGGAATCCTGAAAAGTGTCAATGTTAGTCATCAGGCAGTTGTCTCCTTTATGAAATTCTTTCCCTAGCGTTTTACATTTTGGATGATGAAATATACACATATTTAATTGTTTAAGTTACGAAAGTAGTGGTTTGTCATATTTGGAAATGCATAAACAGTCGGTGCAATCCAATGCATGTATAGACATTTTTTTATATATATCAATAGAGCAGCAAAGCTCTTCATTTCCGTCTGTCTTCCATCTTCCTATCCTGCGCTCTACCTATGTTGCAAGTAAAAGCAGTCAAGTAGCCAAAGGTCAACATTTCACACCAAGTGATGCACATGTGTTATTGGGTTGAATATACTTGGAAACATTTGCCTGTTGCACTAGAAATTAATTTAGAAAACCTCCTAAGTAAATTTGCTGCGATGTATCTGATCTGCAAAAGCTCCGCATTGGCACTACAGGAAGTAAATAAGGGCTTGTTCAGAAGCTTTTTGCGATCGGTTAATATTGTGTAGGAAAGTGTTACAAACTACACTCCTTCTACGGGTGGTTGATGCTGTGTAGGAACGTGTCCTTTTCTTGGAAGTCTCCATCGGCTGACCAATCAGGTTCTTGGAATGTTCGGAATCATAATGGCGCATCCGGATTCAAAATGGGGGTGACAACTGTGACAGATATCACTTGTTTGGGTTTGTTGCAGAGTAAACAGCAGGCACTGCCGGTTTCCAATCTGTTTTCAAACTCAGCTAGGCAGAAATTTCTTTCGAACTGATTTCAGCATTCTTGCAGCAGCAGAATTTTATCTGCCGTATAGATCCAGATTTAAATCCCAGGCCTATCCTCTATGCAACAACCGTAATGTTGGAGTGACAGACTTGTTTACATCTCTCGGCTATTTCCTGTGGTGATTGCCGAAGAGGTGCATGGTAAGACTGCGCATTTTTTTTTCCGAAGCATTGCCAAGGTATATTTGCTGAAGGGGCCTTTACCTCGGCAAATTATGTGCAGAGGTTAACTTATCTGAATTTCAATGGCTGTAAATTTTAGCTAATGCATTTATCGAGTGTCATTTACACTTTGTGTGCCCTCTTCTTGACAATTCTTGGTGAATAGATATTCTTCCTGTTCTGCTGTGGCTTGCTTATCACCTTTGCAAGGTGCGTTGTTTTTTAATGAGCTGCTGTGGTTTAGCGGTCTGTTGGAAGTTCGGATGTATTAAGTATGTACCATTTTCGAATGGCGTTTGTGTATTCTTATTTGCCTTCACTTTTCAAGTGTACGAAATACATTCAGTATTGCAATTTGTTTGTTTAAAACCACCATTTCTATAGTTTTACGTCTGCAGTGAACAGGAACAAAACAAAGCACGTATTAGATGAGTCAATGGTGATGCCTCAGAGCGTGAGCAGTGCGTCAGTGTCCCCACATCAAATCAAATTCTCGTCAGCGTTAGTCACAAACGCTTGGTGTCGAGCAGTATTATGCTTAACATACGTCTATACTAACGCAGTAGGCGGGGACTAGCCTTAAATGAGAATTAGTAGCTGAATTCCGTCTCTACATTTTAGTCACTGAATAAGTTCCAAGATCATCTTGAGACCATTTGCAAGTGCGAAATTCTCTAGAACCCCAAAGCTTTCAGGGCTCTGCTCTGGACCCGTCAGGGGTGCTAGCAAAGCCCCTTGAACCCACAGTTGTCTTTCCTTGGCAACTATGCCTGCCAATGTGGTACGGAAATCATGGGTAATATTGTGCTTCCCATTGCTCAGTTGCTCCAATGCTCGCTTTACTATAAGAAAGCTTTTTTTTTCGTGCTGACTTACTCACATGACAGGGAATGCTATAGATGGAGCCCAGTAAAGTGGGGATACGAAGATGTCTACACCATCTTGTGCAACTGCTTGTGGTTCAATAATTCAATGTAGCTGGCACACACTTAGAATTAACTATAGTTGAATCAGGTATGCTAGACCTCCGGATTAATTTGGAATTCCGGATTTCTGAGGTCTTTGTTTGATAATTCTGGATTTAAAAGTTATTGATGTAAAGTGGAGAACAAACAAAGTGGATGTGTGTTATATGCTTTTAAGATAGCCAGGGTTCTAGCCACAGTTGGCATATGAAAAAGTCTCCATAAACTGATTTTCTTTGTCTACAAATTTGCTAGCATCAAGATGCATGAATACTCTTTATAACCACTGATATCTTCTCAGCTAGTATCAGACATCCATCACATCCTAAACCCTGCATTGCAAATTTGCATGTCTGTTGTGTTAGTGGTTGGGCTCTTGTTGATTTGGAGGCTTGACAAACATAGCAATGGCCGGCAACATGCATCATACTCAGTACAAAGTAGCAGTGAGGAGTTGACAAATCAGCATCGATACTCAATGATTATGCAGTTCAAAATGGTACCAGCAGCTGTGAAATGTGCTATTCTGCAGGAAACAAGAGTAATTAAGAACTGCAATCAAGGTACTTCAGCCTGTTTTTGTAAGGGTATGTTATGAAAGTTGTTTAAAAACTGTTGGGAGGGATCAAATCATGGCCACCGGAGCAATTAGGAAGATGGTTGACTCTCTAAAATCAAAACAATCCACTGCTAGACTTACGGCAGCCTATCTTGCATAAGAATCCTCTATGAGCTGCGATTTACATTTAGCTGCTTTTTCGGTGAAGATGGTGATGGTTTGAAGTCAAAAGATGACAGGTTTTAAGTAGGTAATACTTTATTTTGGATGCATATGCTTCACGAGGTGTGGTTTAACCACTGTAAACATTGGAGTGCATTCTGTTGTTTAGGTCTCTGCCACCCACCTCCCCCTACTATGTTGCAATCTGCACATAACCTGGCTGAGCAAATGAGAACATGAAAGAGAGGCTGCAATCAAGCGTAACAATCTTTAATTTCTTATACTCCAAGGCCGAGTTCTAGGCTTTTTTGCGTCTGTTTCATATCATAAATAGAACCTATCGTTCTGACACTGAAGTGGTTGTGTACTCGTATTCATTCACAGGCAAGCGTTGTAGCTCCAAATGTAGGTACAATACTCTACTTGGGATGATGGTTTGTCTATCAAAAACATAAATGTCTATCAGAATATTTCGTTGTTTGCTTGCTTGCAAACCAGCAAGCTTTTGAAGTGCCCCTTACATAGTCTGATGTGAAAATTTATTCTGCTCGTTCGGAGAGCAGGTTTCACTGCATTGTTATCTGGAAATTGGTTTTTATTTTTACTTTTCATCAGTTTTACTTCCATTGTTGTTCCTCCTTTATTGAAACTAACTTTTACGGTACTATGTGATGTTGACTAGCGTCAGGGCAATGTTTTCCTGTCAATTTTATGCCATTTTTGTAAGACAATGTGCTATTTATATGGTATGCACAGTATCTATGGAGACATCAGGCCCCCCTAACATCTACGACACCCACATTTCGGCCCCCTTTTACGCATACTGTTAACCCTCAGAAAACATTTCTACAGTTAGAACTCAGCTGTGCATTACAGCTAAGCAGTGAATTTTCCAAAATTGGTTTCTTCTGTGTGTCTTTCTGAGACCAGGTGGCAAGCTTTTGGAAGAGCCAAAAGTAAAACGCGACGTGCATACCACCTGCTACCAAGCAGAAAACAAAATTAGAAAAACTGATATTTTTGATTTTCTGCGAGCTCTATGTCCCCCTCAATTATGTTTTCCTGGACAAGTGGTACGTGCTTTGAAAGGTCATAGCAGGGCCTGCAAAATGGTGCCGGCGTTTTCTCTCTAATTGCCTTGATCAAAAGTGATTTATGATGAATTTTTCAAAAGTCCTGAAAAAATGTTAAGAATTTCAGGAATGTAGGCCCATAGCTCACGAACGGAAGAAAATCTTGAAAATTGCAGACACTGTTTTGAAGCTACATCTTCGTTGGTTCGCATGAGATAAGTACTGTGTGAAAATAATAACATGGTGGACTTAGAGCTCTGCAAAGATGTATGGTCGTTTCCAATTGTTTCCTTTGTTTACCGGGAGCAGGTGGCTTCTTAGTCTGAAATCATAGGAAATGGACCAGGTGCATAATGTTCATGTATTTATCTCTATATGATTTCATAGAGCCTTGTCTGAAGTGAATAACAGGCTTAGGAAAAAATGTTCTCCGAGGGTTGACAGTATCCTTAAAGGAGAACTAATGGTGCCAATACAAGTTGAATTTAAATCAAAGAACAACTTTACCTGAATCAGAAAACAAGACAAATTTTTACAGTCGACTGCTATAAAGTAAAAAAAATTACGCTTGAGTAACTCCCACGGTCGTCGCCATTTTGTTTTCTTTCCCATCGAAAACCGGGGAACGAAGGAGCGTGTTGTGACGTATAGGCAGCACTTTGGAATAAGGGGAGCTGAGTGGTGCCAGCAAAAGCAAAAAGGGCTGCCTTTAGATTTGTAGTTACTAATGTCAAGGAAAAAAGAATGCTTATATACCTAGCAGCTGAGAGCATACCCACGTACTATAGAGCTAGGGGTATGATATGAGAAATGTAAAACCAAGTAAAAACCCATATGTCTGATGTTTTGTCCACATTCAGTGTAAATATGATTTTTCCACAGTAAAGTCTAATTCAACAAAGCTTTCAGAAAAAGTAATTTTGATGCATAGGATCTTCCAATCAGTATCCATGCATTCACCTAAAAACCCATAGTCATAAAAAGCTACTCTTTGAAAGCATTTCCAAGCGTCCTCGCTTGGTTTGGTCAATCAACTTCGCTCAAACATTTTCCCTGGAGTGTATTCTGGTCGAGAGCTTTCAAAATATTTAAATCATGTGTCTTCTGAAAACATCTAAAACCAATTTCATTGGCTCTGAGTGCTGCACGATCCATTGTTTTCCTTTCAGCAATCACACTTCAATAGTAGCAAAAGGAATCATGCGACACTCTGTTCTTGAGAGCGCTTTACAATGTCATCCCTTTACACGACAATTTCATACTAGAAACTGACATTCTATTCTCTTAATTGAGAAGTAAACTGCGAAGACAACAAGAAATTGATCATTTGATTATTATATCTAGAGCATTTCTCTACTTGGCCTGGCTCTAAGTAAACTGCGAAGACAACAAGAAATTGATCATTTGATTATTATATGTAGAACATTTCTCTACTTGGCCTGGCTCTAAATCGCATGTCCCGTTCAAGAGAGCAAATGCGTGAAGTGCGATGCGTAGTGCCGTGTTGACGTCTCTGCCAACGAAGCAGATTAGTGTCCAGACTTTCTTCTCCGTTGGCGGGAAGCACTAAGCACTAATGGCGGTGAGCGTAGCGGAAAAGCAATCTACTTGAATGGAGGATTTTGGGACAATTTGACAAGGTTTAGAAACCAAATAAAAGCCGGGCAATAGTTTTTTATATGACTCTCTTTAATTTAATGCCAACTTATATTATTGGCATTAGTTCTCCTTTAAATTTTACTCTGAGGTTTTCTCCTATCACTAAGCACATGAGAGTACGAGCTAGTAAATATATGCAATTATATAACCAGGCAGTGCATTAATAATGTGCCACTATCGCAACTGCTATTATAGCAACAAATAAATAGAGGCATTAGAAAAATTAAGAACTTCTAAGATTGCAACTTCGTTGGAAAATTAGAAGAAAGTACAATCAAGCTAATGAATATAGGTTTATGGCCTTCCTTATTGCTATCAATATTGCCATTGTGACTTCAAAGGGGTGCTATGGAGTTGTAAAGCAATACTACGGTCCATATCAATGTTCAGCATAGTCATAGAAAAGCATCATTTGGTACGAATTTCATTTACACAAAGATTGAAAATATACAGATCTCAGGAAAGTTAGGGTATCTAATCTTACCACGCAGCCATATCACATCACCTTTCTTCGCTCAAACAGGAGCATGAGCACTAGTCTCAATGATGACACGTGTTTTGCCAGGCAAGCAGCTGATGAACAACACACGCTCTGAACTCCAGCAATAAATACAAGTTGACCATGTCTACTCCTGCTGATGGATCTACTCCACAGAAAGAACTTGAGAAAGAATCACTGGCATGATAAGCTGAAGAGCATGAATCACCGATTCTCTAACTCTACATCGTTTTGAATCACATAGCACAGAGACACCGAAGAAGTCAGTTTGTCAAGCTATGAAAGCCTGTCTTTTGATGGCTTAGACTACAGCAAACACATAGGAAAGGCAGCATTGTGCGAGTGCAATTATTGCAGATCGATGGAAAAAACCACGAAGTCCATTTGCTGCACAGAAATGCCCCAAATTCCAGCTCATCTCGGTCTCTACACTACACTTATTTTACTGCTTGAATCACAACTGGTCAGTCACGTACCTGATGTTCGATTATATGGCGTTCCAAATTTTATGTAAAGCTTGACTCTGCTTTGTGAAACAGACCGGGGGTAACATTTGCTTTCGTCAGTTTCGACTGACCCCACCACATGTATTATTTTCATGGTCTGGCCAATCGGGGTGCGTTGTCTCTAGAACAAGCATTGGCTATACTGGTCAGTTTCTTAATGTGTTCAAATATATTTAGGGCTTTACTATCGATGGTTAAAAAGATTTCTTGCATGTTTATGGAGCTTCAGCAAAATTTTCTTGATGTTTTCTTGCATGACTTATGAAATGGAAACAACTATCAATATACTACAATACCCCCTAATTGTATTTTATTCGATAGCATTGTCGGACGATTCAAAAAGTAATTGCTCCCAGGAAGTCAGTTGCAGGTCAAGTGAGTTGGATTTGAGGGTTAAAACAGAGCTTTGAATACTTGATTGTTTATGAAATGTTGGTAAAATATGCCAGAGGTGCTTCATGGAACTACTGAAGATGATCAAATTCGACCTACTGCTCACTACGTAAGATCAAGTTTTTCGGCAGGAGTAAAAACGACCAGATTATGCCTATACGGACCAGTGTGCATATATCTTGACTACGGAATAGCTAATGAACTATAAGATAATATACGGTTGTACAATGCATTGTTCCATCACTATCCTTCACAGTTGATATCCTAGCGTATAGTTAGTTTGTTCCTTCATTACAATGTTTCTTCGATGCTGTCAATGGTGAGGAACTGTCGAGAGTCAGGTTCCATTCTAGCCCCGATGATGAGCTTCGTAGATTGTATAATGAGGCCTGTCATCTGGATCATTTGCAGTGAGTGGTTTATTCAGGCTTTGTTTAGGTAGGTGCTCCAGTAGTACTGCCAGTAGTACTGCCATATTTGTGCAGACAGTATCAGACAATGTGAAAGTGTCATCGTCGTTGACTGTCTCACTCTCTGTCTCGTCCTGACGCACTATTACCTCATAAGGTGACGGTTGAGTACAAGGTGGCAGGTGTGTGGCGATGATGATTTCTGGTGGTGGGTTCATGAGGGCAGGTTCCAAAAACATATCTGTCAGGTTCGCTTCAATGTCAAAGTCTCTGTAGTCAGAGATACGCTCCTGAGACCTCTTCCAAGATGGCTGCATGGTACGTGGCCGCGGTTTAACCACTTTCAAATAGTTTTTAATCCCGTGTTTTCGTAATACCATCACAAGAAGCAGTAACCTTGTTTCCTAGCACCTGAGTGACTTGATAAGGTTTTGGATCATATGGGGGTGCCATTGTGGTGGTCTGTTGTTTGAGTAAGATGCAATCCCCTTGGACAAACAGCTTAACGAGCCACGCAACTGGATTTGTCATGATAGGCCTCCTTCAGGAATTTCTTTTCGTCATGTCGCTGTCTCGTGTTTGCAAGTGCAGGTGTGTCCTTCCCATTGAAGACTTGTGGTAGCTTCGTCCGCACACTTCAGCCAAACAGAAGTTCGGCAAGGGAGACACCTGTTGAGGAGCTGCACGATATTGGAGCAAATACTTCTGAAGACTGTTCCGAGGGTCCCAGCCATCAGATACGGAAGTGTGGATCAGTTTGCAAAGCAGCTTTACAAAACTTTCTGCAGATCCTTTTCCAGCTGCATCATATGGTGTGCTAGGGGTGTGGCGGAACCCAAGTCTTCGAGCCAAATCTGCCCATTCTGCGCTGTTGTAGGGCGGACCATTGTCAGTTGTAATTTGTTCTGGAATGCCGTGGGTAGCAAAGATTCTATTCAAACAGGGTTCGAAGTGCATTGAATTTCTCCAGTACTGCAGGTGTATTATATACGAGTGGCTTGTCTTTGGCATCCCCCTAAGGAAGGTTGCTCCAATACCTTTGTCAGCTTGCCTTGGCCTTGCAGTTTAGCGTTTTACAGTATTGGGTTGGAAGGAAAGGATGGAAAAATTTTCAATATTTTCTCTGTTTGCTGAGGTACTTCACACAAACTTACAGCGTCAACACATAGTTACTGCTTTCTGATAAATAAGATATAAATGCAAAACATCGTCATTGACATGGTAGCAGACATGATCGCATTCCTGGCAGTTCAGTAATGGAGATCTTGTATTGCTATCAGTAATACAAGAGAGCATAATTCCTTAATTTGATTAAAAGAGGGAAAGCAAAGTATAACCCCAACTTCGAAGGTAAATAGCTGGCATGCATGAACAGAGTAGTCAGTAGAGTGTTCTCCTGTTACCCTGTGATTGCATTTAAGCGAGTACAGATGGCATTTTTTACTCAAAATTGCCAGACTCCAAGCAGGATGAACTAAATCTTGTTTTTACCGTTTCTGGTCTTGTGAAATCTACTGTTTTGGGCATGAATATGATTAGATTGTAAGTTTTGCTTATCCTTGTCTCCTACGGCTTAATCTGGTCAGCTCATTAGGTTGAGATAAAAGTGGATAATTAATAGTTATACGGCAATTTTCGGACTGAATAAGTACTTATATGGGCAGTTTTGAGCAGCAAGTGATTTCGACGCCAATTACTTGCTGTTTAATATTGTTCTGTATGAGTAATAATTCAGCCCGATAATTGCCGTATAAGAATTTTGTATGACCTGACCCTTTGTCCCAATTGGTGGATGGATTTCTGGAAAAGCGCTTACTGCATAATTAGTATTTCTACTTTTTTCATTGGATACTTAAAACAATAGGGCAGATTCACCCTATTATGTACCAGATTTGCGTGCCGAAGCAATTACATTAAATTCTCGTCAACATGGGGAGAAGTCAATTAAAATATGCAAAAGTGGCTCAATAGACAGGCAATCTAAGACGACTGGATTTTATAGCATTCACTTACCATGGGACAATGACTATCAAATGAGTTGTAATTGATACCATTTCAACATACGTGAGCTGACCTAGCATTTGCAGTTGCAATCATTTTGCTTTGCACGTTAGCGTTCAAAGCATTTGGGTCAATCCTAAAAAATATTATGTCTTTTAATTTAATGCAAGTTTATATAATCCTCTGCGCAATAAAAATCTTTAATCACTAAAAATTTGCTTATAGCAATCATTTGAACTTTATATTTCACTTTCTTCATAACATCAACAAAATGATTTGCACAAGTGCTCATTGCTCATATGATGTTTGATGAATGAACCCCCTGTCATATGTAAAAATTTGTCCAAAAATGAAGACGATTGACAGCATCAAATGCAAAAACTGACCGTATAAGTTAATTGACTTGTCACATTCTACTTATACGGTCACTTTTTGTATCCCAAGGTCATATAAATGATCTTGGAAATGGGTCGGTCACAATGACCGACGGAAGGCAGTTTATTTTCGTTCATCGGCCAAAATTTGTTAGTCATTGATAGATGACCTACGGCTATTTGAAGGCTTGGAGTGCATTCACAATAAATGCACACAAAATGTCCCATAAATCAGACTCACAAAATAGATCCAGGTAAATATTTGTCCCCGTAAAGTATGATGTGAAGCTGGAGCTGCTCTTCCTTCTGTAAATACAGCTACCTTCTCTGCCAACTATTTCAGTATAGATTTAAGTTGCTCAGCAAACTTCACACAAGCGGTTTGCCACGCATTCATGGTTTCATGCATCAAAGAACTTTAAATCTGTTCCATGGTGCTCCAAAGAAAATTGCTTCTATATGTAAATCCATTACTGCATGAGCTATTCTCCTATATGTATTCCTACTGATCATGCTTCTCTAAGAAATACCATACAATACTTTAACACGATTTCTTTGTGCAGAATGCAGAAAACTTATGAAAGAATCTTCCTATGATTTTCTCTCTTGACATTTTGGCTCAGTATGAAAAGGAGTGTTATATCATGGGCAATGGTTTGCATTAGCATGATGAGGAAAATTGTCAGGAAATTGGCGTCACATCCCGGTTACTTTCACCATCAACAGTTACCACCGCTCTGATTTGCTTTTTGATGCGAAACTCCCTGCTTCTCATCTTGCGCCTTCCACCTGAAGGAAGGAAGAGAGCAACTTCTGTCAAGCCCAAGATATCCGAAAGCAACACTTTTCTTCTCACTTTCACATTTTCTCAAGCAAATTATTTTTGCAGATAGACAGGACTTGCTTTTCAAGAATGAATTCAGGTTTTCTGTAAGTAGTAGGAGCTAAACCACGCTGGATAATAGTTCTATTCTTTATAACCTCTGTATTCGATTTTTCGGTATAACTTGTGTCACATCAAGTACTGTTAGCTTTTTGAGAATAAAGGGTAGCTCAGTTTAGTTTCTTTTGATTTCGTCACAATCTGCTGCTCCTTTGACTGAATATTTTTAGATTAACTGCAAATGTTCTTAGTATCTTATATCCAGTGAAGCTTGTCGGGCAGAATTTTCGTCATCTGGCCAAATTTTCGTCAATTTGGCCCAACTTTGCAATAGGAAATGTTATCACATTGAGTGTGGACTGTGAATATTCTCATTTTTGGAGCTAAATCTTTGTAGTTATTTTTGCAGCACAATTTAAGTTTTTTTTCGGCATTTTTTGGTGCCAATGAGTTCATCAAAAAGATCGTCCTATTTTGAACCGATTGCAGGTAAGCGAGCCGTGACTGTGTCAATGGGTGGATGCAAAAAAATGTGGTCAAATTTTGGAAGTTTTTTCTCATAATTCAGTGACTTTGCCATGTTCTGTGCGATCTTATTATTCTTCAAGCGAAATTTTCTGGCGAAATTATTCATCTGGCAAAATTTTATCACCCTGTCAAAGTTTGTCTCTTAAATCTGCAAAAAATGTTGACCTAGTAAGGTCTTGTTTACAGTATGCTTTCACCCTCATTATTTCATTTAGGTGGAAGGGGTCGAGGCAGAGGAAGCATTTCTGGACGTCCTCGTGGCAGAGGTGGGCGTGGTGCTGCCTCAGGGAGAGGCAGCTCTCGTGGTGGTGGATATCCTGGTCTTGGTGTGAACAAAGGAGGCATTTCCAAACGAGGGGCTCGTTATGCATCATCTCAAGTTTCTTCTAGAGGCAGTCCATGGGGACAAACAAGCAGTAGAGGCAGAGGTCAAGGAGGTGGAGCCAACCGTGGCAATGTTAAAAAGACTTCTGGCACCATCAGAGGCAGTACTGGTCAACCAGATGTCATAAGTCTACCAGGAAAACATGGCTTTTCCTCATTTAAAAACTCCTTGCAAGAATATTGCAGTAAGTTGGCCATACCTTCTCCTGTGTATGTAATGATCACGTACAACCGAACAACAGGTGAAAGAAAAACTGTTCCTGCAAAAACTAAATCAGAACGAATGGCTGAACACCTTAAAGAAAAGATTGCTGCCCAACAAGCTGAGGAAGCAGGGAGACCTACAGAGAAACCTCAAAAAGATGAAATTGAGTTTATTGGAACTGTTACATACGCGGGTCGCTCTTCTGTGGGCCAGGTGCCTGTTCTAGATGAAAAGGAAGCTGAGCAGCGTGCTGCATTTTCTGCTTTGAAGGATCTTGGATACCTCCCGAAGTATGCAGAGTTCGAAAAAGACTGTAAGTAGTGTAAATCCTCTCTTTCTTTAGTGCGTTGTACTCATACATTAATGGTCCATGGGGACAGTGGACAGGGGGTGCTCGGGAAAACATATTTCCACTATAGCTAAAGGAATGAAACTTGGCACACCTATTCATAATCATAATAGAAGGTCACATG
>JAOBRC010342350.1:0-12926 GCA_027575255.1 Scolionema suvaense
GTGGTAATTTAGTCAGAAAATGCCAATTTTCAGGTTTTTGTCCTAATGTGTCAAGAATGGTTTATTTTTTCGTTGTCAGCGTGGATCGTAAGGCGTTGATCGTAGGGACAACAAAGCCTATATTATGTGACCCATACTTTACATTTTGGGAATATGTTGTTCTTTTGCATGCGGGAGGCAATTTATGTCAATAATGGCTGTTTTAGGGTTCTTTCATTGTTTCAAGAAACTCTTGATTACATACGTTTTTGTGATTTGTGGTGCAAATCGTATGGCTTATGTGTTATTCTCTTCTTTGATCTGATGTGGCGATTCAATTAAGTTTACGGGAGTCCACTAATTATGTGACTTGTTTCAAATTAGACATTTTCTGAAAGAGCTCATCAAAAGCTATCATTTAAGCCCAAAATCTTTGAAAACGGTCAAACTGATGTGAAATAAGTGCCAAAAAACCGAAAATTTGACAAAAAATGACATTACCCCGTGTCAGAAAATGGCCACGTGACAGCCCCTGTTATAGATATGACTACGAAATTTGCACCAAAAGATGCGCAAGTAAATTCTGTTAATTAAGACATGTAAAAATTTGGGGCAACAGCTTCAGCCGTTTTTTTCGCAGTAAAAAATCTTAGACCAGGGGGGGTGGAACCACCCCTCTTCCCATGTTATGTTAACCGTTAAGTTTAACAGCCATTGTAGTTCTCCTATAGGCCTTGTGTCTTTTCCGAGTATTCTTATGTTGATCTGTGACTGCTTGAACCAGAAATGATTACCTTGGTGGCTCTATGGCCCTGACTGAAGTTTTTTACTGACCCTTGTTCCACCTTATTGGAGTGAAACCAGGTCAAACGCTTTATAGCAGAAACTGTTACGCTGGCCCATATAACGCCGACAGCCAAAAATTAACACCATTTGGAGAGGCATCAAATGGGCCAACAAGGTATTTTTTGTGCAATCAGAACATTAGTCCTATTCTAACCTGGTAGGGAGAATCCAATTGACACTGTTGCTTTTTGGATACTTGGTGCTACTCCAAATGTTTGTTTTAAGTAAACAATCAGGTTCTAAAAATTTTCATCTTGCAATGGCCATGCGCTCCTTGAACATGACCCACAATCTGAAAAACCACATTTTCCGGCTCATGTTTCGAGAAATTGTGATGAAAAATGAGGTATCCAAAGAAAGTCTGTAATGAAAGCTTCCATTGGTATTAAATACATTCATGGTTTTTATTTTTGTAAAGAAATATCCTGAAAACTCTTCTTGTACTTTTACTCAAATACCTTCTTTCATAGATTGGATAACAGGTCATTTCTCTTATGAAGTTGTCAGTTGCGCCCTATTGACTTACTGAATTGAAAATTAACCGGGGTGTGCTACAAGAAAATAATCTAAAGAAAGCAAATTAAACATGCTATTTAATGGGTCTCAAAAGATGAAATTGGGTAACCCTGGTAGTTTTCTGCTTCTTTGATAATTCGCTCTTAGGGAATGCCAGCAATGTGCTTAAAATTGTGACACGGTAAATTGGCTGTTTGATGCATACCATAGTGACTCAGTTTCCTTCTTCATTTTGTGATCTTTTGATCCATTCAGAATGCCGGAAAAATGCTTCACTTATTGGTTAAATCACGAAATTCAATACAACAGAGAACTTGCTAGAAAGTCAATTTTTTAGCGCCCCCCTCCTCCCCCTTCTAATTTAGCCTGCCTTTCTCAAATAAGTCTCCAGCCCCCAAATCCATTGATGGCATATTTCCAAGAGCTTAATTGAGTTGTTGCGGCATGAATTGCTTTTTTTTATCTCAAATTTGCAACAGGGTTAATCGTATTTTTTTATCTCAAATTTACAACAGGGTTACCACGATATTGCAGTCACACTTCTACGAGTTGTTGGTGAAGACCTTGCAACAGCTTTGTTAGATCAGCTATCCAAGCACCATATCAGGTAAGTCATGAGCTGTCAGTATTTTCATGAGTGTATACCCTGCATTAGGGAGTCACTTTATGATCCAGCTTCTTCTTGTCATCCCTCTGCTCTTTGCCAACCCCTCGTCGCCCACCCAACACAGCCCTTTGTTTCAGACCTTTCTGTATTATGAACTTATTGTGACCATGCTTGCAGCTGAAAGTCAATTTTAAAGATGAAGACAAACGGGTTTGTTTTGCACCATGAATTCTTTAGCCTCTACCATTTATATAGCTCAACATTTTTTTCGTAATTGGCATCCATGACTTGTCGTTTTACTCTTACTGAATACTCCACCATCTGACCGTCTCCACCGTTACTGCAGATATTTTATCATTTTACCCTATTTTGCATTGTTTTAAGATGATCCTCCCATGAAACTTTTCACAATTGGAAAAAATAAAAACTTCGTAAGCAATCCATTATGAGATTTGCGCCTGTTGCTCTGAAAAACAAAAAATGTATTTTTTGGCTTAGTTCAGCCTACTCTACAATTTTATGCCTGCTGTCAAGTCCTTGCTTTTATCAGAATGGAAATTTGTTCACAATTAAAGCTGAAGCTGGTGGTATAATTTCCTTCTTCTGGTGTATGAATGTGTCTATTGCCGATTAAAAGTTATGTTATGGCTTTTTGCTTTTCATCATTCTGTTCCTCGTTGTTCTCAGAAGCCAGAAATATTGGTATAGTGATGTTTCTATTTTTGGTAACATAGTCTAGCATAGTCCCTTTAGTATAATTTCCGGTTCGTAGTATCACAAAATTAAGGGGCTCAGTCTCACCACACTTGCTACTCCCTTCCTTCAGAAGTAGTTGCTCTTAGCTTTATAGCTAGAATGCACTACTGGGCACACATGTTATATATATAGTATGAAGGCATTATTTTAATTTACCGTTACAAAGTCTTCACAGGAATAGGCAACTCATAAGCAACACCCAAGGCTTAGAAATGAAAAGTACTTAGCAAGGCAACAAGGCCAAGGCTGAAGTCACAAAAACCATTGCTTATAAAAAAAAAAGCGCGTAAGTTTCAGGCGGGGTCGCAAGTTCACTTTGAGCAAGGGCTACTGAAATTGAGTATGTATGGTACTGGGACTCGACGTTCCTTATACTGGATGTAGATTTCTGGATCATGAATCAGTGAATATATCCATCTCCGTTTGCAACTTTGGTCCAAAGTATCAGACTGAGAGAGGGAGACTTCCTATAAGCCTGTTGTTTGTTTGCAATGCACAGCGGACGAGTCTGGGACCGACGCAACCATGTAGCACTGGTGCTATAGCAGCAAGTCGCAGGCCAGACCGTACCCTCACCACTGTTTTCCAACAGGTCTAGTCAGCATGCCCTAAAGCATGACTGGCACTGTACTTATTGTAGTTGGTTGGAGAAGTGGTTCTTCTCACTCTTCCTTGTGTGTTCAGAACTTTAACAGAAGAGTCTTACCCTCCTTTCGACAGATCTGCTGTTGCTGCCCAAGTGCACCAACGGTTGCAACATCGGCCATCGAAGATGATGCCTGAAGTCTAAAAAACTGGCTAGACAGAAGCAACCTAATTCAGGATGACCTCAGGCCCATCGTGAATGTCATGGCCACCAGTATCATGGGTAGAAGAAATTGCTACCGAGCCTCATCTGTGTGGATGGTGGGATAATCCACTTCCCCACTCTACATGGAGACGACTCCACATTCAAGGGCCACCAATGTGGAGGTCTCTTCTTTTGACCCTCTTTTATAGGTCTATTTGTCACACACTTTCACTCACATACGTTCATAGACTTTAGCCTATGCATTATCTCTATCTATCAATTATCTTCTTTGCCTCATTTTATCTGTGATGTTTCTCTAATCAGGAGCTTGTATTATGTTGTAATGTATATTCGATAATTCGATTGTAGAATTGCTGCTCTCTTAGTGCAATGGCTTAGAGTCTTTATAATGTTTCAGGCAAATGCCCATGCAGTAATAAACGTGTTTCTTTTTAAATGGTTGAAACAGGGTGTCTCACAATTACACGCTTTTTTTATAAGAATAGCTTCTATAAGAATATCAGGGTGAAAATTGCCTAAATTGTAAGAATATCTTAAGAATATTCCCAGGGTGAGTTCGATAAGAATAAAATTGTTAGTTAACCAAAAACGAATTTTTCTTCTTTTTTTGCCACTGCACATTCAAGCAACAAAATGTCACGAACATTCTGAAGTAACATGTGACTAATAAAAGGTGAAAAGACGAACTTTACTCTGAAAAATAAGAATACATTAAGAATATTTCACCCTCATATTTCGCCAAATCATAAGAAAACTTCACCCTCAACGAAAAAACACTATGTTTTTTTAAAAAAAAGCGTGTATTTTCTTTTTCAGGGACTTTCTGGATGTCAATATGATCAGAACAAATAAGATGTTAGCCTTCTTTCATGCCATATTGGCGAAAGTTGATTCAAGACTTGAAGATTTCATCGATCAGTAAGTTCTGTGCATCTTATTTTTTTGTTTTTCTTTCAGGCTTCACTATATAGACTGTCTTGTTTGAAAAGTACGTAGTTTCTCATTTCTTCCAGGCATCTAAACTCTGCTTTGATTGAGTTTTTATCTCATTAGCGTCCATTGAAGACGCTTTCTCTGATTAGAAGATATATTTCTTTGCCATCATTCCCAATCATGAAGCAGTACATGTCGTCTTCCTGGTGTCATTGCGTTTATTCAAAAATTTTAATGTGGTGTGCACTTTTTCAATTTGGGCAATTATTCATTTTACTGGAGAATGTATAAATCAATATCTGACCTGATGATAATGTCCAATGTGTTACCCTAAACAATTTTTCAGTTGTTTGGGATTGCTGGTTTGACAATATTGCCGAAAAGCAGCGGGATTGGTGCCTTGGTTCGTTTGAACATAGTAAATGTACTTTCTTTTCGTACAAAACGTTTTTATCTGAACTATAACTGGTTGGGGGTTCAGGCTCAAACTGTAGGTGAAAAAGGCCGAAAACAACAAAATTGCATTAGCACAAAATTTGTTGTATTTAAATCATACAGTAACTGTGTGAATTTTGATTTTAAAAAAATCTCGGAAGTTGTTTGCAAAACCTGACTAAAAGTATGTGAAAATCATAGAATTCCTGACAAGATGAAGAAAACTCCAATAAACATCTTAAGTTGCTGAAGATCTAACGAAACTCAAGGTTTACTTCTGCTGCAATATTTCGGCACTAATTCCTATGCCATTTTCAAGCCAGCAACTGAAAAGAAAGCGTATAAGTCCTTTTTATCCTCTACTCGTCGTATTTCTAGAAGTTTTATTACTATGTTCTAATTCTTTGTGTTAAACTTCAGCGCAATCATAATTATGCTATATACCATGTGTCATATCTAAGAAATCTGCCGTTCACTCTGGGTTTTGCTATTTTTCTGCCAGAAATGACCGTTTTAAGGATTTTTCTGAAATATTTTGAAATCTCTTCATTGTATTTTTTTTGTAAGTTAGGGTGTACAACTAGAGAGTAGCGCTACTCCTCGTAAGGACCATGCGATCAAGCCTGGGAAAACTTTGGAACAGCTTTGGCGTGACTTTCTTTTTGAGATCAGTTCCCTTTCTTTTAATTTTTAATGTGAAACTTAATTGACTGGTAAGACCCACCCCTCTCCGCAGGATAAATTTTACTCTCTTAAGAGCAAAGTTGTTGTTGACACCTCCTTCTACCTTAATGGGATAAATTTTTGTGTGGACTTATTTTTGTAAGTCCAATTTTCGGGGCGTTTTGCGTGGACTTATTTTTGCGAATCTGGGATTTGCAGAGAAAATGTGTGCAAGTAATTTAGCGAATGCACATCAACGAAAGAAAGGGAGGAAGTTATTAACATGTGAATTGAGAGAAAGGACAAGTCCGAGCACATTTTTATTGATTAACGATCGAAAAATTAGTTGTGCTTGCTTTTGGGCAGGCTAAAACTTCAATTTGATAAATTCTGCGTGGATTTGATTTTGCCAATTTAGCAAAAAATCGCAAAACTCGTAAAAGTCAATCCACGCAAAAAAATCCCCTTAAGGTAACCTAGACGCAAATTTCAGTTGTATCTTTCAGAAACAATATTAATCCCTAAAACTTTCTGTGGATAAAGTTTTGCAGAAAAAGTTTTTGGAGATATTTCTAGAAATTTCGGGCAAACATTCCGGACAAGATTTTCCTTTAATTTCTTTACATATTGAGTTTACAATTGCCTTTGTGTATCAGTAGCTTTAGTATCCTTTGTTAATTGATGCAAACTCTTGAGGACAATCCTCAATGGAGATCTAATTAACCCTGATCAGCCCGGTGTTGCGGTGTTACTAACTTTTTATGGACATTCCAAACCACCAATTATATTTGGGGTCATCGGACTCTAGCACGAACAGGTGCCTCATTGTTTCTGCTGGCCAATATCAATTTTGGCCAACTTTGGCCCATTTTGATTTTGAAAAAAAATGGCTGAAAAAGGCAGTAAAACCCTAGTAATTCTTGGATTATGATCATTTGATACATGCGACGAGCCGTTAGAAGTCATTAGAAGCGACTTAGACCTAAAATTCGCACCATCGGCAAAATTTCGCCGCTCAACCAAGGTCAGAAATGTACAAACTTATGTTGTCAGGAAAAAATTTTTCCCAGGCAATCTGAGGATCTCACTCCTGGTTAAATCTTTCGAATATAAAATATAAGTTACTTGATCACAAGATACCATTTCCTTCTCTTTATTTGCATTTTTTTTTTAACTTTTGCAAGCTAAATCGGGCTGCAGGTACTGTCCGCTTGGGTTTTCACTTACACTGCTTTCGCACAAGTGTCTTTGACTCAAATGTTCATAGCTGTTTCTGCAGTCCCAGGTATGGAAGATCAAGTACAACTTTACTTTTTTGATTTTGGTTTTAGAGCTGAAGTTGGAACTGTCTTCTGCTTGAGCTGGCTGATCACGTGGTATGGTCACGACGTTAATGGGTTTGATGTTATTGTTCGCCTCTTTGATGTCTTCCTGGCTTCACATCCTATAATGCCTATCTATGTAGCAGTAGCGGTAAGTTAGCGACCAATGTTCATGGGGTTGCGTAAGCTCTATCGAATTCTTTGATGACCTTGTGAGTGGCAATTTTCACCTTAAACTGACCATTTTGAGGGGTTTGTGAAATGTTTCCAGAACACTTCGTTCGCGTTTTGTAATTTTTGGTGTGCATCTTTCGTATGCTACCATTATTCTCGCCATGTCAGCTGCTATACTGTTGAGAAACTTATTATGCGGAACATTACCTCATTTTGATGATTCTGGTAGCTGTGTATCTCTATTGTGGTATGAATTGTCATTGTAACGAAACCTTTCGGCCTGAATCTTCAGATTCTGTCGTATCATTTCGTTATAGAGATGGTCCTTTTTGGGTGTATTTTTTTAAACCTATATTAGCCTCAAAGTTTAACCTAAAAATGTCTGATCTTGTTCTGGGATTCGATTTATGTATATACTTTTGATATTCAAAAGACGGAAACTTAGTACAAGCTAGCCAATCATGGTGTGTGACTGCAAAAACGTGAATGGCATCTCCCAAACCAACAGTAAAACCTACTTTGACACGAGCGGCTAGCAGTCGGAGATCTTTGTGTACAGGGTTTTACGGACAGAAGTTCAATTACTTGCCTGATATTCCCATACGCGTTTATAAATCACTAAATTTGATGGCCTCTGGAATGCAAAATATCACCCGATCTCTCAGGTGAAGTGAAATCACAAATTTCGCATTTAGCAAATATTTTATAGTTGCTTTTGCCACTCATACGAAAGATTAATATGTATTGCCTTCATTTATTTGTGCGTGATAAGAAAAATGCTTATTACTCGCTACCTCCTCGTTGTCTATCTTTCCAAAGGATACAGTTTTTAATCAATTTCATTTGATTTCGGAATAGCGCTTTCATATTGTATCAATTCTGTTAATACAGAACTGCGCATAAAGCTCAATGATTCTTTGACATTCTTTGTGTTTTATTTCCCAGCTGGTCCGCAAACACAGAGAGCAGGTGCTTGCATGTGAATGTGACATGCCTATGGTTTATCAATGCTTGACAAAACTCCCATTGTACATGGCACCTGAGGATATTGACCAACTGATTGCTGAAGCTGTTGACTTGCATAAGAAGCATCCACCAGACTCCTTGGAACGAGCAGTTCGAAAATACATTAAAGAAAGGTATGGTTTTCGGCATCCGGCCTGTACAGTATTTGAATATTGCTGTTAAAAGTTGCCTATTTTTTAGACGTGTTCGTCACTTACATTTTTTGTTTCCCCCTAATAAAATTCTATGATCATGCTACTGATATTCATACATAATATGTATTGTGTTGCTTCTTTCTGTTGTTTTGTCGAACTATTGTAGTTAGTTACGTTGTGTTTTATCCCAGTGACGGGTATCTGTAACGATAAAAAAAGAAAGAATTATGCGCATTAAAAGCGGAATTGTTAAAAGGTAGCCCTTTTGGAACTCTTTCCGGTAACTTTATGTTTGTTATTGCTCTTGTTTTCTCTATTTCTCGTCGTATGTCAGTCAAATCGGTGAGAACAGCAAGAATTGTGTTGTTGTAGTTGTTTACACTAATTTTTTATAGGCATAACAGCTGTAAGCGTATTTATGGTGAAAAGTGCTAAAAATGTGCATAACGTTAAGCCTAATGCTTCGGTAGATTCGTGAAGAACAATTTTTTTAAAAAAAATGCCAAATATTTTGAAATCCAAACCAGAAAAGAGAAAATTTAGATCAGAAGACCTGCATAAACTTTTAAAAAATATATGAGGATTGTGCCATGTTTATAACATAAAAAGCTGTGCTGCTAAAAGCACATTATCTACTCTTTGGTTCTATAAACGTAAGCATATTTGTAAGCACATTTCTTCGGTGAAAACAGCTAAAACTCTACCGCAAGGTCTTTTCATTGGTATGCTTATAAAAAAAATTGTGTCCCTTCTATGGGTTCCTTATACGCAGTAAATAAGTAGATTTTAAATCATTTCAATTTAGTTGGATATCAACCATGTTGCATTGTTTCTCTTGAAATCGTTTGTCGGTTTGACCGACTCAATTTTTCTTCTATCCATTCAGCTCAGCATTCGCTCAACACTCTGAATTGGTATATCAGTCGTATCATCAAAGGCCTGACAGTGTCCTACGAAGACGAAAACGACTTGGTACGTTCCTGCCGGAGTCCGAGTCGCCAGTCGCTGTAAATGTTACGAATGGCACCGTGATGAAACTAAGTGACGTTAGGACTGGTTACCAAAGTTCTCTCAATCCTGTCGTGAAAGTTGCAGTATGGACTATGACTGTGTCGATGGGAGTTATGACGTTTCTTGTCTTAAATACATCTAAGTATTGGTTATGACAGGGACGCGTTCACCAGATCTTTCCCACCTTGCATATAATTCATCGCATGTTACAACTCGTGAGCCGTTACCGATGAAAATCCTGAAATTTATTCCCTTGAGCTAGACTCAGCTTTGGTGAGGTGCAAAGATTATTGCTTTGCTCGGACTACTGTTAGGCTATTTACAGCGTGCAGCATTGACTCTTTTCAAACGTTTTGTCTCTCGTATTTCAATACTGAAAGTTAGAAGCTTGGTTCATAAGATATTGGACTTTTGAAATAGGCGATTGAGGGATTCAACAAATCAGAGAAAGGATTTCACAAAAAGCGCAGATCATAGGCAAAGTTAATGAAGGAAAAGATAGAAAGAACGTTTTTCATCCTTAATACGTCTACATGAGTTGTGAAACATTGTAAAGCTATCGGCATGAATTTAGTGACTTTGAAATTACGTAATTGGAGCCAGAAATTCCCAAACGCTTTTAATTGTGCCCACGGGAGCTGTAATTATACTATTGCGCCAAAGTTTATGTATGCAGTTAAACTTCATTAAGTCACTCTACAAATTCCTGCAAATCATTTTGCTGCAGCTATTATCGCTCTAAAGATAAGAAGGGATGGGCACCCCGCATAGTGTCTAGATTCTCTCATAGAATTTTGCGTTAAGGTAGACACAAACTTACTGATTTTCATTCTTGGTGGAGGCTGTTGTGCGATATCCTGACTCGTTTGCTAGCCTTCATTTCTGACTCGAATGCCCTGCATTCTTCGTATCTTACGTGTTTTGTTTTTGTTTCTTTGTTTTTACTGTGATGGGGGAAAACCTGCATTTGAAGCATTTACTCAACGAAAGAAAGTGATTTCGACTCACATCTTGCTGTGCGCTTCATGTGTAAGTTTTTTATTTGTGATTGTTATGATCTGTTGTAGATAGTGTTGGGTGGAGGTGTATCTAGTGTGAACATTGCCATGTTTGGCTTTAGGTATTTTCACTGGGTCAATTGTTTTCGTTCGTTCAGTTGACGTATATTTTCTGGGAGGTTTTTCTCGTGATTTAATTCGAGAGATTGAAAGGGTAAAATTCACGTTTTTCGAAGGACCTGTACATGGGGCGAATTATGGTCACTGCATTTCGTGAAGAGTGTGTTTCCCCTCACGAGCATTGACGTTTTTCGTGCGTCACCACGGAGCATTGAACAAGTTTGCAAGAGCTGGTAGCATAATTTAGTTCAACATTCCACAAATCATAAAGGCAAATCAGCACCACTCTACAATGTGAGATTGCTTTAAGTACCGAAAATTATCGAAAAAGCGGCGAAGGCAAATGGTCAAACCAGCGCCACTCTGCTTTGCGGGATTGTTAGTAGCACAAAATGTACTGAAGTAGTGACGAAAGCAAATGGTCTTGCACACGTGCTTTTGTCTTCACGGCAATACAATTTGCTTGCGTAAGTTACGTCTTTCATTGTTCATTCTGTATCTTTGTTGTTCGTATTTTTGTTGTTTCTTTAATGCAGGACGGTAAATAGCCTGGGTGCCTATAGCTATGAGGTTGTCGCTCTGGTCAGCCTCCACTCGTTCGTTCAACACATAGCTTGCACGAACGTCGCTGGAAAACTGCATTCGGCGTTAGAATATTGGGCGACATGAGCAGAGCTGTTCAGGAGATAGGGAAAAACCGTGCCTGGCACCCAGGTTAGACGACGAATAGCTTTTTTTGTGAGAAAAGAATGAAATATTTGCGATATTGCTAGAAATTTATCAGAATATATGGGTATTTATTTCTCTGCCATTTTGCTCAACGTTCTCTCTGTGGTTTAATTTATATTAGACGAACAGTCCATAATATTATGAGGGTCGCCTGTACCATTAAACCCTAACTAAACGCCCTGGACGTTTGCTCAATTCATACCAATTTAAAGAGAAGCGTTCATGGATTAGAGAAGTTGGAGGGACTGCCTCTAGTAGATTGTAGAAAAAAAGCTTTCCGGTATTAGGAACGAAACAAATATTTCGATGTTACGACTCCAAGGCAATGCATAACTTTTCTTTAAACGTTTCGCATAAAGTTTGAACGGCTGTTTTTGTAAGGATTTGACTGAGATCTGAATTTTTTGTGAAACAAATTTGGCATGAAAGTAGTTGTATTATCGTATTAATGGTAGATACAGCTGAACTGTTTCAGATTCGGACTTCTAGCAGGAAGACTAGAACTTTTGATCCCTTAACCTGCGTACAGAAAACTGCATAGTCTGTCTTTTAATCGAAAATGTTTGCTTCTAAAAATAAACATGCGTACCTATCACATACGTATACACAGCAGCACGTCTTTATATACTCTTATAGCATAAAACATAAACATAAATCCGCTATATGATTTTCTATGTACATAAACATGCATAGTTTTGAGTAAATGACGTAAAACCTGCTGAACATAGAACGGTGCAAAAGCACCGCTCAACTACAGACGGATAATTTGCTTTTTTCTCATTGCTTGCACTATGTACGTATAATTTAGCCTTGACCATTTTACGTTAGAAGCTTATTCTCACTGGCTATGCAATTAATCTGAGCGTCGAAAACTTATGTTACACAACCATTTATGCCGTCATTTATCTGCTACACAGCAAGGCATGAAGCATGCTATGTCCTTTGTTGTTTATATACGAAGATTGTCAGGAAAAAACTTTGTTTTTGAAGTTCTGCAATTTGTCATTAAGTGTCTTCTTTTAACTCATTGCGTCTCTATTCCCGTCACATAAAGCTAGTCGGCGTATCCACTCTCATAGTATTCGGACAAAAAGCTGAAATTTTGGTTTGCATAGAAACGCAATACTTAACTAATCTGAAAATTAAAATGTCTGCAATTCTTCGCACCTAAATATTTGTCCGAAATTTTGACCGGTAATGTGTTCTGTAAACATACGATTTCTGTTTGTTTACAGTGCCTGAATAGATTGTTCTGTGTAGTCTAGCTTGGTTTTTAAGTACAAGCTTTTCGTATCACACGTGCATTGCGGAAAAGTGGAAGCTTTACAAATACAAACTGAATACCACCAGAAATAAATAAATTGTAACTCTGTACACCGTGTCATAAATAGTTGTACGTTCTGTTATTCTCCACACCAAAATATTTGCAAATAGCTCACTTATCCCATCTATCTGTCATGACCAACCGAAAAAGTCCTAGACAATACTTCAACCGCTAAAATTTCACACATAAGTTTACATGCAGTCGAAGGGCATCCTGAAGATCAGCTTTGCTAAATTCATCAAATTCAATAGATGAATGGCTTCTTGGGCAGCAAGAAGTCCTGTGTGTACGAACGCCTATAATACAAAATTCGATAAAGTCTTCAAAATGGCGGAACATAGTGTTACATATGTGCGCAATGTTTAAGTACTGCGTATCTTTAGCTAGTCATCTATTGTCTAGTGAAAATCTTTCTTAGTACGTATAAAGAACCCTACCTAATACCAGGAGATATTTAACTCACTTCCCAAATAAATTCTGTCATCTCTTCCTTTTCAATTCCTTAAAAAATAATTTAAAACCTTTCCCACTAATAGTAGCAT
>JAOBRC010342461.1:0-12926 GCA_027575255.1 Scolionema suvaense
TTTCGTACGTTCCAGATTAGCCCGACCGTATTCGTTCTGGTACGAATACGGTCGGGGAACGTAAACGGTCCGCAACACTCTTGTCTTTTCTTTTCCATAAGAATTATAAGATAGCTTATAAAAGAGGCTTCAAAACATCAAAATCCCAACTAAAAGTTAAGAACATCAAGGCAAACACTTTTGTTTATACGTTGTTATAAAAAAATTGGTATTTAACAGACGGCAGATTACGACATGATCGCATCACCATATGCAGATTTCCATTCTGTTTTTTTTTTTAAAGTGTTGTTCCAGTTTCTCAAAACGTGACTAAGTGAATGTTATCTCCCTTAGAATAACAGGAAGTCGTATTTCAAAAAGAATGACGATTCGAATGCGCGTACTTTGAGCTAGCGCCCAAGCTATAACATACATGGGCTGCCCAAGTTCGTGTATAACGTCAACTGGCTAGATGCGCAAATGGATTTTGACTTTAAGTCACGAAATTCGAACTCGAAAAGATTTGCAACATTATTAAAGTTGGTGACTCGATGTGACGTAACTTTAATACAAATGCTACAAACCAGAAGCGATGTTCGAAAATGTGTCGTATATGATTCGAATGTTACGTTGCCCATCGACAGTAGTAATGTCATAGATATTGAAATGCGAGTTGCGAGTTGCGAGTTGTCAGTTGTTAGTTACGAGTTTTGACTTTTATTTTACAAGTTGCGAGTTACCAAACACGAGTTGTGAACCAAAATTACGAGTTGCGATTTAATATTGTCAAGAATCAGACAACATCAAGGCTCCAAAGTTACGAGTTGACTTTGCCTAAAACTTCACTGTCTGAAAGGTTGCACATTTTTTTCATAAAATAAAAGGGCGTAGAAAGAAAGGCTTTTGTTCCCATGTGATGCAAGTCTTATGAGCTTCAAGAACGTTGAGGTGGGGCGTGGGGGGGGGGGGCTTTTTTTTCTTCCATATTCCAATTTGCGTGTTAGAGCAGATGTCAAAAATTGCTTCTCACTCGAGGCTCCCTGATATACAGTAAACCCTCCTATTTGTATTTTTTCCCCTATTACATGAAAGCCTCATAAAAAAACATTCTAAAAGACGGAAACTTCCAATAAGCGGACATTGACCCCAATCGCCGATGGTGTCCGCTAATTGGAGTGCTGACATCGCAAGTCAACATATGTAAGATCTCCCATGCTTTGCCCGACTTTTACCCAAATATCATGTACAGGTGGTCTGGTCCGCAAATTACCCGCATTTGAAATTTGCAGACCGGCAATACGGTTTTCCGTAGGAACCAATACGAAAAATTGTGATTTGTTTGAAAACACTTGGCAATGGGAATGATGTATTGAGGCTCGAAACGTTACATTTTAGTGCAAGTAACAAAACATTATATCCTCAGAAATTTTTTAAGTCCCAAAAACAGACTTCACTATCTGATCCTTTCTTCATTGTGGCTTTTTGCTGAATGTTTCTACCTGCAAGTATAAAATAAATTGTGAGGAGCCAAATTTGAGGTTCACAGTCCGAGAGGGAGTCATTGTTTAGGTCATATATGAGACAATTATGCGTAAATGATGCAATGAACGGTTTTTTATCGACAAGAAAAGTGCATGACCTGATGTGCCTTGAGTAAAGGTTACACGTTTCTTTTTATAAGAACTATTTAAAAGAATTTGAGCCTCAGATTCGCCTAAAATAAAGAAAAGTTTAAGACCAAACCAAGGCTTAACTTCAACCCCAATGTTAAGAGCAGCAACTGTATTTTACGGTCAAAATGATTAAATGGCTTTATGAGGATGAATTCAAATATCAAGAACTTTTGTTTTGGTGGATCGTTTGTTCATAAAGGTCTCAGCTCTAATTTTCTGGTTCTTATGAAATAAGAGTGTCAGTATTTAGTGACATGTCCTCTGAGAAATGATTTGTGACCAGGAAAAAGGGGCGTGGAATGAGAATTGCAGTCACTTCCGGTATACAATCTGTCATTGTTGAGAAGAAAATATACGATGCAATACCTTCCTTATCAGATAACGTGGTGCTACGCGTTTCACAAAAGATCTTTCGCACCGCCGTGCAAATATAGACACTTTTTCCTTTATGATATGAAGGTGAGTTGAGGGAGGAATTCTCCCATATCTTCATGGATTTTAAGCTTTTTTTATACGCTTTTATAATTTGGTGCGATCATAGAGTGTTTGTTTTGGATTTTGCTCATAGTAGCCGCAAGGCGACTGCTATGAACCGGTAAGGCAACAAAATAGCAACAAATTACACATACATCGACATATATTATCACAGTGTTTAAGATGATATCAATGATATCCGAGGGGTGCACCTGAAATTTTTGATGTCAATGTGGATACTTATTAAGATGGAAGATGGCAGGCTCTTTTTGATGATGGTTTCGATGTGGATGTGGATACTTTAAGAGATGGGTGTTGATTGGCTTTTTTGATGATGATTTGATATGCGAATTTGATGTGTTTTAGAGGTGACCGATCAAGGGTTTTTCGCGGGGTTTGGTCAGATACGTTTCGAATATCTGGTCAGTAAATTACGCCATAGTATATTAATAAAAATCTATTGACTATGATCATGCTATTGGTCACGCCATACCTCCTACTACGTTGAGTTTATTCTATTACATTTTTCAACGTTGTTCGAAAAGAGAGATCCAGAGTTGATAGAAAAGGTTTTCTTTCCTCATTGAGGGAAAATCATGCACATCTTGGGTTCGTTTTCTCCGACCATGGAAGAAATATTGCACGTTTGTTTTTTTTTATGAGCGACCTCATTTTTCAGTCGAGTCTGCAGGAGCCTCCATGGAGTAGTCTGGTGAAAGTATCGTTACGCGCTGCGAAGTTACTCATCTGTTGCTCAGAACAATATTTTCGTTTACCATGTTTTCAGTTATTATAATTCTTGTTTTAATCGTCTATGTGTTGAAATTGAGCACATATGAGGAAACTGGCTTCCCAGTAGCAGTCATGGCTAGTTGCATTTCTATTACTGTGAGACTCAAAGTTGCTCATTCTTGGCGACGCTTTACCCGGGTATTTCTGAAGCAGTCACTTCATTTTCTCCTCAAATTTAAGCCTTGGGGCTAAGCAACCGAGATGCACTATAAACACTTGTCTTGGGGTCTTAACTGATATACTTATTTAAAGATCTAGATTTTTATTCTCAGTTTATTTATTTTTAGCTCATTCAAGCACTAGTCTCTGTAGCATAATACTGTATAAAACGGCAGAACTTATGTAAATGGTTCAAATTGTCGATAATTAGCAAACACATGCTCACTGTTTTGGAAAGAATTTTTCCTAGGAATTGATTTTCGCACTCAAAGGTTCATAAATTTCGTGAGAATTAATTTCTATATTCGAGGAAAAATACAGAACTTCTTGAACAAATATGCTCCATATATGTTAATGGAAATTACTTGCATAGTTTTCCCATTAAAAATAACATTTTAGTGCTGCCCTCGGCACCAATGGAGAAGTCAGTCTTGCTTCAAAGGCAACCAAAAAAGGAATAACTTTTCTTCGGCTTCTCGAATTTTATGAAGTTTTGTGTGTACATCACTTACATGGTTTGATGTTCGTTAAATTTTGCAGCCGTTAATTTGCTTGATTGGGCATCTTTGGAGGTCAAAAAGAAATATTATTCGCAATTAAAACCGCAAACATTTAAAATTTCTTTCCCAAATAGACGATACGTTAATTTTTTGGCACATACAGCGAAATTTTAAACGAGATAAAAGAGATTTCATATCAATTCATGTCAAGAATAATTCTCACTTTCAATCATAAAGGTTTCCCCTCTGGAAAAAATTGATGTTTTTTTTGTCCTATTTCAGAAATCAGTTTTCTTTCTTCTACAATTGAGAACATCCATTTTTACACAATGTTTTGTGGTCTTTCAAAAGAATCATAAGCCCCTTATTTGGGTGTAAAAGTTACGCTTAATCCATAGCTATACATTGATTACTAAAAACAATGTTTAAGACCTTTAGCTCAAAATGCGCAAAATTGGTCCTCAGGCGATATAGGATCCTTACAACGTGCAAAAACGTTTACAGGTGTCATTCTAGCCTTTTGTTCTAGGTCAATATAAACTAAGACGTTTCAAAACATCACGCCTATTAAAAAGGCGTGACGTAGTCATCTATTTTGTGCTCGAAAACGATTCTGCCCATATATAAGCAAAACAAGTTCAAGGCAGCAAACCTTGAAGCAAAGGATTAATAACGTATAACAAAGAGCATAACGGTTTTTAATGAGATGTTTTCATAGTACCGCAGTTCCTATTCCAGTTCCAATAACTCTTCCAGTTCCAATTCCAATTCTGCATTACAGATTCCGTACTTTACTAATAGCCATCGCTGAAAAGTCAGTGAGATAGAGGATAATCGTACTGGTGGGAACCGCGCTTCAACACGTTCAGGCCCACACTATCTGCCAAGAAAGCGCGTTTCCCTTGAAAAAATCGAAGCGTTGCACCAGTGTCAAGGCAGCTAATCCACGCAGTCGATCAGCTACTAAGGCATATTTTTTTCCGTGAGTTTTTCATCAATTTTTAGCGCTGGGTGCAGGGCACATGTTTAGATCTCCTCAATTGGCTGGGAACTTGGTCAAATTTGTATTTGAAGATGAGACCCTAAAAACGATGCCGAAACCGAGTTTTCTCGTACCTAGGCATCAACGTGTTAAGGGCAACCATTTGGCACAAAAGGCCTTTTGATAGCCCAAATGAAAAATGGACTTTTTACGAGTTCTGCAAATTGCAAGCGCCTCAAGAAATTTTGTGCAGGTGTTGAGCAACTTCTACAAACTGTCTCAACTAATTACAGTTTCTAGCATTTCACTGTTGTGATATCACATAGGAAAGTGTTATTGAAGGACTTGTGTTTGTTTCTATACTGTCAGTGATTGGTCATTGATTACGTCATCGGGACATTTGATTGCTTGTGTGTCACGTGGTATTTATTGGTCTTGAAAAAGATAGTGAATTTGATTTATCAGAGGATTTCGAGGGGTTTAGGCTTGGCGGAGGTCAATTTATTCCACGCCTCGCCTGCAACAATAGTTTATATGTATAGGTAATGACGATTGATAAAGGAATGTCTAAGTGTAAGTCAGAGATATTTGTCATCGTGAAAGCTGCGTTTTATTTTCATCTGTATACGATCCACATTATTACACTAGTGGACTGAATTCCACGTTCTCTGTTCGCCAAATGAGTGCAAAACATTGAAAAATCTCGATTCAGGCTCTAAAAGAATGCCTGCCACACTTTACAGACACCCTAACAGTGCCCAAATATTATTCTCATGCTAGGTCACCCGCGCAGTCTAATTTGCGTCTGTTTTCATTTACTAGTCATGCGCAATATGGCGAAAACGCGCATGCGTTTCAACCCTTGGCAGGAACCTGCCTTCCAGACGTAACGTACCTCCGTAATTCAGAGTCTCATTCAACAATTCCCAACTCGGTATTTTAATGCAACTCGTATCTCGGTGCTTATGATTCCATTCGGCTATGCGCGATTAACCGCCCAGCCCCGTTTACTTTATCGGACAAAACAATGTCGGACAAAAGTGACGAAATTTTTCGAAGGTGACAAATTTTTTCGAAAATTTTGTCGGACAAAAAATTTAGTCCAAAACAAAGTTTCAAATTAGCTAACCTAAGATTTATTTTCCTGTTTATGGAGAAGGTCTTCATAAACTATTGGATTTATTTGTTACTTTTTACAGACCAAAAGTATCTGCGAACAAACTCATTTCACTCCGAAAACATGAAAGAGCCATTATTCTTTGCACCAAAAGTAGAATCAGATCCCCGATTGGTACTTAACAATGATGCGAAAACACACAAATACAACCAAATAAAACTGTTATATGTTTTATGTCTATTGACGTACTTTGCTCAGAAAAATCTATAAAAAGAAAAATTAAAATTGGACTAAGTTATTCTTCCGACAAAATTATTTGTCGGAAAAAATAGACGAAATTTTCCGGGGGCGATGAAATTTTGTCCGACATTGTTCTGTCTGATAAGGTATGTTGTTCAAATTCTCGGAAGTGATACATGTTGTTTCTTTATGATGTCTCGTGAAAATAAATTCTCAGAGTTTGCAAATTAAATGTGATGTACTTGACTGTATTCCAAGTATTTAATGTTTTGATGCATAAATTTCGACGACTGCTTCTATCGAATCCCACTATTCTATAGTCATGTTCTATAGTACGAAATCTCTATAGTCCGAATGTTGAGTCATAAATCCGAAAGAATATCGCTAGTCCGAAAGTGGTTCCGTTAGTCCAAATGTGTGTCAATGTTCCGAAAAGTAGCAATAATCCGAAAGCTCTTTAGTCCGAAAGATGTACCCTAATTCCTTATCTACTTTTCCGAATTATCTACCTAAAGTCCGAACAATGCGTTTGTAGTCCGAAATGTGTTTCAGTAGTCCGAAAAATGCTTCAATAATCCGAAAGATGTTCCGGTAGTCCGCAAAATTTATCGATAGTCCGAATTGTGTATCTTAACCCCTGAAAATGCGTTGGTAGTCGGAAATGCATTTGAATAGTCTGAAAATGACTTTCAATAGTCCGAATGATGTTCCACTGGTCTGAAATCGGTAGTGCTAGTCCGAAAAGTGTATCGTGAGGCCGCAATGTGCTGCAAGTATATGAAAATGTTTGCAATAATCTGAAGGCTTGTTAGTCCGAAAAATGTCTGTAGTCTGAATCTTGTCCCTAAAGTTCGAAAAATGTGTTGGTTATCTGGAAGTTCAGAAACATTTTGTTAAAAAGGCTTTCAAAAATAGCAAAAATAATAAAAAATAAAAAAAGACTTTCTTGAGCTTTATGACGAGAAAATTCGCTTTGCATTGAAATTGGTTCTACAAATTTTTCACACGGCCTAAACCACTTGTGTCTACTTTCTCCAAGCAGATTCGGGCAGGTTGCGCCAGAGGACCGAATTCTTCGATCTTTGATCTCTGCATTTCACAGTTGAGCTGGAAATGCACTTTTCGGTCTCAAATCGTCTAAAATTTCATGCTCCCAATTTTCATGCAATAAAGTGCATAGTACTGGGAAAGGATAATCAAATAATAAGGGATCATCCAGATGTTGCGGAACCTTTCAACATTTCAAACCTAATCCGTATGGTGGTGGTGGTGGTAGGGGGGACGTGATTCCGCCTCCCTCAGGTATTCGGAGAATATCTCAAAAACAGCAAAAGCTTACAACTTGCTTTTTCACGGCTTCTAGTTATTGGAGCTTACGCATATCCTGACTGAATTTGGTGCAATTTGATTCATTCGTTCAAGAGATAATAGCATTTTGTCACATGACATGCGACTGAGTTTCTGAAAATGAAGAAGTTGGGGGACTTTAAAGCAATACACCGCTAAAAAATTATTTTTGGCATGAAAATAAAGCCTTGGAAAACACAACCGAAGCTTTTTATTTCATGAAAAAAACTGCTGTAGTTCCAGAGATATCTGCTTTCAAGTCAAGGAGAATTTTGACTTGCTACCATTTCCGTTCTGAACGCTAATTATGCATGACGCATGGTCAGACCAAGTGCAATTATCCCATCTTAATTGCGGAATCGCTCTTAATTGCAATCATTAGTAAATCTCAATTTTGTTCTATCTGAAATAGAGGTGCAATATGTTGCTTTTAAGGTTCATACAAAACCTTGAAATGTTGAGTTGCTGCAATACCGTGCAAAATATGTTGAGAATTCCCCCTTTCCCCCTTGTACAATGTTGATTTGAGCTTTCAGCTTCAACGCCTACTCTTACCAGTGGGACAGCAACATTGTATAAGGGGGGAGGGGTCTGGAGGGATGTGTTAGGCTGTCGATGCTATCACCAACAGCAAATTCATTGCGTTTCACAGGCTGCTGCTGTTTTTCCACTGAGCGGCAATGCCGACCGAGGTCTTCTAGCGCCTCTTACAAGATGGCTGCCGAGTATGGTCACGTGACTTTCTGAAAGGGAGAATTGCCCCACTTCAAAGTGGGGCCATCGCTTAATCCGGCCAGAACAATACTATAAAGTCCTGTCTGCTTCTATACATGCCGTCAAAGCAGAAATCTATTTTAAAGCTATTTATGACAACAGGAGTAAGACTTTGTGTCAAGTTGTGCATATTTCAGTTCATTCCCTTTCATTTCACAGAGGGCCGCAGGGGCCGATGGCCAGGGCCGTGGGGCTGAGAGCCGGGGCCGCGGGGCCGGGGCCGGCGATTGCCCTCATCCCGTGCGATGCACATTTACAGCAACTTCCGCATAATTGTTGTGCTATCAGACTGTTCCAACAAACTTGTTCATAATTTTTGAACCACTTATCGAATTGAGTTTAACTTTGAATGAACAATAAATAGTAAAGATTTAGACGCAATCATAAAAATTCTGGTTGGACTAAAGGGACTTGAGGGTACCTTAGAAAGACGCGCAAAATCATTCGATACGTTACGGTCACTTCATGAAATAAATCTTCTCACTTACTTTTGTCCGGGGTTGTAGCTAAAAAGCTGAAACTTGGTTGTGAGTTCGCTTTACCCAAAAAGACTTCAAAACTTAGGTAGAATTGTTGCTTGCCCCAGGCTCCTTGACATATATCGTCAGATGTAACTGTGCTTAAAACAGCCCATGTTATGCCCGACTTTGTCCAAAAATCACATTTTCACCCATAAAAGCCCAAGAAGTGCATCAAATTTGAGAAAATTTGTTTTATTGACTTTGTTTTCAAGACGCCTGTGACGGAAGGACTGCTCAGCAAATTATTCATCATGAAAGCTTTATTGCGTAAATAAACACTGTTAACACCTACCTAAACACGCTGCTGCTTCCGTGCAAGCAAAAGTCGAAAAGTACTGCTAACTCATCGCCAGACACAACATCCGTCAACATAAATTTCTAACAGCAAGTCAGAATGCAATTTCTCTCTTCTTGCATGCCTGTTTATAAAAACTTCTTGTGACTATGATAAAAGCAAGCTGATTTTGAGCCAAAACGACTTGTCTACAGCAATAGCTCACCCAACTCATAATAGGACCAGCAAGCGTTTTTTTTCATTGAGCAGGTGGCCTTGTATTGCTTGATTTGGTCCTTTTTATCAGCATGATCACCTCCAGTAAGCTTGCTGCCATCAAAGCTTGGAAGCAGTGTGGTGTAACCCATGTAAACAAACTTCCAAAGCCACTGACCGAGAACAATTACATCCCAGATTCTCATCAACTTGGACACATAGGCATTGGATGGTAAATCGAGGCAAGAAAAAATTGGAGTCAGGCTAAGAGCGCATGGCCCGATTTCATCCGTCGCAGGCGTCTTTAACGTTTTGCGTTGTATTTTAAGCGTTATTACAATATTTTACCCTCGAAATTTGGAATTTGAGTTTTTCGTTTTTAGGAACTTTCAACCCATATTAGGAAATTTGTCCGAAATCACATGATCCCTTGACCCAAAATTGGTCAAATTTGGTCCGAATACGTATCAATAAATTCTAGAACAGTAAAATAAAGCTCGGTATGCAAAACGGTTCCAAAAAAAATTTCTGCGCTATATATGACAGATATGGTTACGTAGATTTTCAGAAATGCTGCGACAAACCCCCCTCCCCCCAGATATTAAGATCCCCATTTATTAAGCACCTCAGTGTATTAGGATGATCGAACAAGTTCGCATGACATTCATCAGAGAAAGGCCTTTACAAAATAGCATTTTTCTTACCATTTTATCTACTGGTACTTTTCGTACCATTTTATCTACTGGACAGAATCAAATGATAGCTCAAATAGAATTCGACGTTCAAATTGATGAAACTGTGGCTTCTAAAAACAAGCGGACAATTTTTCTCCTTACAATTTTTGTAATTGCTTGGTTAGTTTTTTGCACGTTTCCTTGGAACCGTAAACACGCTTTTCAAGTCTCATAGTAGACCTCACCTGATATCTTGATTCACCAGACATATGGAAGGAAAACAAAGCAAAGGAAAATAACATCTCTGCTTTTCGAGATTTCAAAATGACAGAGAACACAATCAGTTGACTCTCCGACGTTATTCAAACATCATGATCAAAACGGTAACGGTTGTCAGTTTTACTGGAGATATATACCCTGCCTAGCATAGGACGTACGTTGATATTCTCGCTCATTAGAAAAGGTAGATGACAAAGAGAGACAATTATGTAAACTGTGTACACAAATAAAGACTAATAGTGGGAGGTAATAATATATTATACATCTGAGAGGAAAGACACGAAGAGAGTACAAAGAGCATTTGTAAGAGGGTACTATTAGTGCATGAAATATGTACTAATCTAGTCTTACAAGGTGTGAGTTCGTGACACAATCAGAAAAGGAAATAATACAAATACGCACAATACATAAATGTGTTCTGTGTATATTTGAGTTAGCCCTATTAGCACAAGATAGCAATATATATTACGACCTGTGTTCCATGTATCGATCTTCTCTTTCAAACACTTTCTTCTTCTTAATCTTTTAACTTGGTCTTTTACTTGATTTAACTTTTCTTATAGCTACTCTTTTTCATGTCCAGACGTTTAGCGTGGATTAAGCCAACTGAATCATTTGGGCTGTGCAGTTCATTAAGACAGTTCATCGTCGGCATTCAATTGACAATCGGAGAGTTCCTCCTGATTGATTGTACTTGAAGAACATGCATATATTTATGTTCTGTTGCGTGTAGTTTCTATAGACTCATTTCGGTATTGAGCGCTATGTGCACCAACTTCTATGTGCTCACGTTTGTACCTATAACAACCGTGCACCGTAACTAACAACACGCTTATCAATACGCCTCTAAAGTACTTGAGATTTTCTGTCGTAGGCAGAAGTATTGCTGCATGCATGATTCTCGTAGCAATGCAGAATTGATCTTTGGGTTACAACATATCATAAGCTGTATAGCACCACCCATAAGGTACCGGCACAATATGTCTCTTGTGGTAATGAGTCATGTGATGAAAGGCTTAAACATGTCGTAGTATGATGCAATTTTCAGTAATTAGTACCTCCTCACACATTGATGGCAGATTGACAATAGATTTAGGTTCAAATTCAAGCAATTGCTAACGAATAATAGTTGTATGGAAACTAAAATAAAACATTACAGAAAGTAAATTTTATAAATGAAAAAAATCTTGCCAGAACTAATGGAAGAGAAAAATAGAGAATAAATAAATAAAATATAGTAAACAGACAATACATAATAAAACAAATGAAGTACATTTCATCACACAAAACAAGATCTATTATTGCTTTGACAGCACAATTAAGTTCAGCCTTCACGTTTTTAATAAAAAGTGAACCCAAGAAACAAAGTTTACTCCATTGTTTATTCTTGCTAAAAATTTTAATATTATCGAGTAATGCTTTAAAGACAAAATTAGATACGTTGGCTAGCATATTCATTATCAACGACTACCATCCCCTCACTGATTGCCGTTGAAATTTACTGCATGTACGCCTCAATGTTAAAAAGTTGATTTTTATATATCTGTTTCAAACCTTCTGTGATAACACCGACCATTCGAAAGATGGTTCTTCGTTTAGAACGGAGGGAAATCATCACAAGTAATGTTCTTACCATTTAACAGGAGTAGCTTCTTGTCTAACGAAACCAGGAAGTGAAATAATTGGATGTGCCGAAGCAGTACAAATTACAACCATGAAGACGCAAGTAAAAGTTTCATACGGCTGAACGTATTTGTAGTTGAATCAAGGACGTATGAAAAACAAAGGTCCACCTACTGTTAGGAGAGGGATGGTGCGAGTAGACGATTGTTCTTTAAACTATTGAATTCAACATGCAACTTACATGTTTACGTTCATTGGATTGACAAAAATAAATATCCTTGCAATCGGATGTCATAGGTCAAAGGACAGATTAATACTATACAAATACCGTAATGCCTCGAATACGCGCCCTGGCGCTTATTTAATTTTTGGAGCTTTTAGGTGGACGCTTATTCAAGGGGGGCGCTTATTCTAGGGAAGCGCTTATTTAAAAAACAAATTTACTAGTAATTTAAAAAGGAAAAAACTTCCTGTGCTGTTATGATGAAAACGATGAAAATAAGCATGAAAAGTAAAATAAACTGTTGTATTTATTCACCATTTCTTGCTAAGTCGTCTTTCCATTACTTTCTAGTCGAAAAGTCGAATTAACGCTGGTTTCTGAAGATATAAGGATGGGTGCTTATTCAAAGGGAGGGCGCTTATTCATATTTTAACTTCTAGAGTGAGCGCTTATTCGAGACGAGCCCTTATTTGAGGGGGGCGCTTATTCGAGGCATTACGGTAATCAGCTTAATTTGATACCATGTGATGGACTTGTAAAATGAAAACAAAGTTCAAGAACAATAGGCTCTAGAAACCGTTTCCTCTGGACAGGCCGTTGTCGATTGACTGTATCCGGCACCCGGTACGCGGTACCCACCACATGGTATCCGGTACCAGGTTCAACTCCTAGTGGCTTACAGTAGACACTTTAGAATACAATGCTAGGCACACGCTCATACAGTAGACACTTTAGAATATGCTATCAGACACACACACTTACAGTCAGCACTTTAGAATATGATATTAAGAAGACACACATACAGTAGGCACTTTAGTATTTGATTGCATCGGCGGCTGAGCCGAGATATAGCCTATCGTCTGCGTATGAAGTTGGAAGAGCGAGGCATTAACCATCTATTCAGTTCTACTGGGGAGATCTCGAAATTTTGTCAGAAATCCAATATGGCGGAAGGTCCTGAATTTGATTGGCCAATATCCCGAAAAAACAATAGATGCGGTATTGTTGACAAAATACGAGAGTTGTAGAAAACGAAGGACAAGTGATGTGCTACTTAGGTAAAGAAATGAGCATAACTT